>JAFIRS010003306.1:0-143798 GCA_018342105.1 Gonioctena quinquepunctata | reverse complement strand
TTACAATATAATTTAACAGTCATTTTTTTAAAATTTTTGGTTCATGTTAAAAGAAAATTTCAATTGAATAGAAAGATTTTTTCTGTGTGAAAATAAGAAAAAAATGAAGTTTTTTTTTGTGAATGTTAAATAAAAAAAATTTTAATTTTACCTGGCATTGAACTCCATCGGGGATAGATTTTTCTGAAAGGACCCAACTCAATGAGTTTTTAAGATTGGAATAGAAAATCAAAAATTATCTCAAAAAAATGCAAATTTTAAATTTGATTTTTTTTTTGAGTTGGGGCCCTTTCAGAATAAAATATATTAGATGTAGTTCAATTTGTCCAGCGGGTTTAGGGGAAGTAGTTTTTTTCGTTAAAATTTAAAAAAAAAACATTTTCATCGGTTTTTTAAATTTTATAAAAAAAATATTTCTATTCAATTGAGAATTTTTCCCCTTTTTCAACATGAAAAACCCAAAAAAAGGTTATCTTGAATGATGGAAGATAGTGACTAAAGTTTATCTTTCATGCAGATGATTCCCCATCTTTTCATGAACATCCTGTTCATAGTATCAAACAAATCAATTTGTGTACATATTTCACAATTGAATGAACATTGTTGATTATCTGAGATTTCCAGTATCGAAATTTGTTTTTATCTGTTATCGTTTTTTTCCATTTTTTTTAAAAACATTGGGTGTGAATTTTTCAGTTGTAGTATGTGGGCTCTATTGTTATAATTTATGCAAGACTTTTCGGGCAAAATGTAAAAAATTATATACATTACTATTTTTTTTTTTTCAAAATTTCAACCTTGTCAAAATCAATTTACGTTGATTTTCCTTTTCATGTTGAGACAATGATGTGATGTCTGAAACCCATTTGTTTGATGTTATGTAATATTCTGTTTTAACCCCTACTGTTTTACATTATTTTTTTGAATTTACCTGAAGATGACATAAACAAAGCCAGTATTCCCAAAAAATCAACGCCCGGTGTGGGGTATTGAAACGAACATATTGGGCCCTTTTGAGGGAAAAAATGAGGTTTCTAGAATTTTAAACAGAGTTTTGGGGTGCTATTCCGTCCAATCAATGAACATCAAATTTAATTGTCCAGTTAGATGGGGGTTCAGTTCATTATGCCAGAGCTGTGAGGCAATGGCCAAATTTTCCAAACCGATGGATAGGGGGTAGTCCGTTTATAGAGTGGCCACCCGATCTCCAGACCTCACAGTTTTGACTTTTTTTTTCTATGGGCCTCCCCAAAAGGGGTTTAAAAAACCCCTCAAGAGATGAAATGAACTTTTGCAAGAACGACAGGTATTTCAGATATTACCCCAAAAGAAATAAAAAACGAATCAGAAACACTAAAATTTTTCAAAAATGTATCAAACGGGGAGATTAGTAGAGGCTACTAGAATATTTTTAATTAATTTTTCACTGAATCGAAAAAAAAATTGTTTTTATAGTTTTAATTAAAAAATTTTTTTCCCTTTATTATTAGTTGTTGGAATTAATTCCTTTTTTTCAAAAAAAATTTACGCCTTATTGTTTTTTTTTTTTATCTGGCGGCACTTTATTGTTGAAATCATAAAAAATTTCTCATGGCTATATCTGTTGATGTAGGGTGTTTTTTTGTGACTGTTAGCTGTGTGAGTTTTTGAATTTTTTTATTGTCATAACTTTGTTATTAATAATATTTTTTCATGAAATTTTGGTCAACCTGTTTAGAGGCACTTGAATCAATAAAAAAAACGCTAATAAAAAAACTCGGCACTAAGAAAAAAAAATTTTATGCCTGAAAAATTGGGAAAAAACATTTCAAATTTTGTCCCAAGGTAGACCTTTTTTAAAAAACATTTCAAAAAAAATTATTAAAAAAGAAACTTAAATTTTGGGGGGGATTAAAAAAAGGGTCACAGTGTAGGATGCCCAAAAAAAAAAAATCGCTAATAAAAAAATCTCGATTTTCGACTAAGAAAAAAATATGTAGTATGCCCTGAAAATTGGGAAAAAACATTTCAAATTTTTTCTTAAGGTAACCTTTTAGTATTGAATTTCAAAAAAAAATTTTTAAAAATCTGTTTAGAACTTCAAATTTTAGGGGGGTTTCCCTTAAAATGGGTCACACTGTATATATATATAAATATATAAAAAGAGAGAGAAATATACTTTATTGTCCAAGAAAAAAAAACCCTTTTTATTGACAAAGCTTCTTAAAATCTAAATTGCATTTTTAAAAATATAACACTTTTAAAAAAAATACAGACACAAGGACAGAAAGCCTAAGAAAAAAAAAAAATATAAAAGGACATAATTTAAAAGTGGGATCACATGTCGTTACGAAAAATAAAAAAAATAAAATTTCAGTTTAGATAATCATTTTGGGGGGGTATATTAAAAAGGATTTTAAAATAAAAGGTATTTTAAAATAATAATCACAACATGCTTCATTGTGGTATTCCCCAGTTGTAATGAGCTTTGTTACAAGGGTTTTTTAACGGTATCTGAACTTTATAAAATTTTTTCCTTTCTAATTTCGTGGGGATGTGGTTGATCTTTACTTTCATAAATCAAAGAACCTTTAGTCAGACTTGTTTTTGGAAGGGGGGAGGTTTTTATATTCAGCTGCTTGTCTTTGAGTAATTTTTTTTGTATCGGTGTTTTAATGTAATGTTTTTTTTGTGAATCAGACAAACAGTTTCCCAAAATAAAAATAAAAGTAACTGTGAAAATTTTTTTTCTCTCACAACAATGGTTTACATGACTCCAACCCACTTTTACATAGAAGTCTAATTGCTCGCTTTTGAAAAAACAAAACTGAGGAAAGAGTTGTTGACTGCAATATCCCCAGAATGCAACCCCATATCTCAAGTGAGACTCTACGGAATGATAAACCTTTTTTGTTGTAGATGAGTTTATTTTTCATATAATTGAGTGCATAGCATCCTGATGTAATTTTTTGTTAATACTAAAATGTGAGGGAAAATTTTTTATTTATTATCAATATACATTCCAAGAATTTTGTTTTTTTTTATTTTCCGGGATATTCCGTCAATTTAAATTTTCAATTTTGAAGGGGTGAGTAAATTTTTTTTTTGATATTGAAGCACAAGAATTTTTCCACACCATTGTTTCAAAATCCAGACCCTTTTTGTAATAGTTTCTTTCATATCTAAAGAGTTTTCCCACCAAAGAAGTGGTGTGCCCAAAAGATTGTAAATTTCCCCCTTTTCGAGAGAACCAAGTCATTTAATATAAAAAAAAAAAGGATTGGGGGGCTGACCCCTTTGTGGCACACCCCATAGATATCTTTGGTGTGTGACGTTTTCTTTTGAACTTACTAATTGTTTTCACCCAAAGAGGACCTAAACCAGTCATTACCACCCCTTTTAAAACCATAGCAGTGCTTTTTTGAGGAGAATTTCTGATTTACACAATCAAAGGTTTTGGAGAATCGCAGAACCCCGCGGCAGGGTTTTCCCCATTATTGGATGATTTAAACATGTTCAAGGAAAGGCAAAGATGGCATCATTTGTCCTTTGCCTTGAAAAAATTGTGAGTTGGTTAATATATCAAGCTATGGAAAAAAGTTGTTTTTTTTACCAGTTTTTCTATAATTTTAGAGATTGTTGAGAGAATAAAAATTGGCAAAGTTACTGGATTTTTCAGTTACCCCCTTTTAAAAAAGAGGGATTACGAGCGTTTTGGGCACTGGGAAATTTTCCAGGGGCAAAAGATTTATTTATGGCCAACTAGTGCATTTAAAGCCGGGAAGGGTTTTAAAAATTTTTACAGAAATTTCGTCTATGCCTGATGAATTTTTTTTTTAATTTTGAAAGGTTTCTTTCAACCAATAAATTTGTATCTTCAAATGAAATACATTGTGAAGATTTAAAGTAATATTGTTTGGGCGAGGTACGAGGGTTGTTGTTAATTTTGAAAATTGAGCAGAAAAAAAACTTGGGGGGGTTTGGGATTTATACTGTGTTGTTCTGGAAGGGAGTTTGTTTTACCCTCTCAGACTATTTATTTGGCCCAGTTTTCTTTGATTTTATTATCAGCTTTGTTTATTCTGTTCTTGTAATGAATTTCTTTTTCCGTTTAATTCGCGCCCGTAAATCCCGGTCTTGTTGAATAAGGGATTAAAATGTATCGGAAAAAAAATTCAATAAGTGCAGTGATCTCAAGTTGTTTTGAGAGATTTTTTTGCCTTGAGTGATCCATGGTTTTTTTTTTTAATTTTATTTTCCGTTTGGGACCTATAGAATCTACAACAATAATATTCCCCATGCTATTTGATCACATTTATGTTTGAAATTATCAAAGTTTTTTTTTAGCTGTAAATTCTACCAAAGGTTTTTTTTTGAATTTATACAATGAATAGGATATTTAGAATATAGCTTCATGATCCCAGGCCGGGGGGAGAATTCCAAGTCAGATTGTTTTCATCCCGGTTTTTTGCAGATATAATCTATGGTGGTGGATGAAAGGTGAGACTCGGGTTTGGGCCCAACTATCATTTTAAGTTGTAAGATAATAACAGGGTGTTGAGGGTCTGTGTGAAGGTAGACGCTTGTCATAGTTTGTTGAAGTTCCGCAAAATAAGCTGAAAATTTTACTGAGGCTTGACAAAAGAACTCCAACTATTTAAGAAAGCTTAACGTTTTTAGGTGTTCTGTAAATGCATATCAAATAAATATTTTTTTTTTTTGGTCAGGGATTATTGAGAATTAAAATTTTTTTTACTAAGAGGTTTTCATATTTTTAAATTTTTTTCAGCTCATTTATTGATTTTTCATTTACTAGAATCAGGGTTTCCCCCCATGTAGTGATTGAGTCCACAATACTTGGAAGCTATTCAAATTTGGAAAATTTAAGGGCCCAGACCTAGCCAGGTTCGTTAAAAGACAAATTTTGGGGAAAGTTATGTTTTCAAGAAAAAATAAATTCATCACCTTATTAATGATTGAATGTTCAACAAAAAATGAAACCTTTTTCAGGATGCAATTATCAATTATAAATTTTTGGGATCTGTTGAGCCCACTGGTGTTGAGGTTGTCGGTTCACCTCCCAAAAGGGAAAACCCTTGGCCCCCTTTTTTTTGGATTGTTTTGGGTTGTCCCAATCACACGCACTTTTCGTTTTCCCTTTTCTGTGGTTTAATTCATAAATTTCTCCAAGTATTTACTCCCAAAAGACGGCTACAACTGGTTTGCCCCCTTTTTTTAATAGTTAATTTTTTTGATTGTTGTTTCCCAAAAAAAATTTATTGTCTGAATTAAATAGGTGGAGTTTTTTTGTAAATTAGTTCTCTTCATATATCATTCATTTATATTGATTCATATCTATATGGTTTTGAGATAAAGAATTTGTGTTTGTTGTTTTTTTTCCTAAAGGTATCTATTATACTTGCATTTGTGTTATTAAGCCAAGTATAACAATATCGTTTCTGGAGAAATCTTTTGAGTTCATGAGGGCAGTATGAATTAGCTCTTCATCGCTTGATCCCGGTTTCCTGATTGACTGGACAACATATTCACCCGTTTTGCAAGGTGATTAATCATTCCCTTCCATGATATCCTGACACAATAAAAACCTATTTTTTTGAGTGCCAGATTGTAAGGAACTTTAATCTATGTTTCCTTCCTTATCATTTTTTCTTTTCAACTGGCTTAATTAGGATTAGGTTGTTTTGAGGATTTTCTTTTTTTTAAATTGATTCTTGTTATAATGGACAGCCTTAAGCTCCATAATCATATTCCAATTTTCAGTTTTTACAAAAGCTTTTTTCCGGGTTTCGAATGATGTCATCATGTTCTTATTTATAGTGTTGAGGTCTGTTATATCAGTTTGGTATCTGTTCAGGTCGATATATATATATAAATATATATATATATATATAAATATAAATATAAATTATAAATATAAATATAAAAAAATATAATATAAATATAAATATAAATATAAATATGAATATGAATATAAATAATATGAATATGAATATGAATATGAATATGAATATGAATATGAATATGAATATGAATATGAATATGAATATGAATAAATAGAATATGAATATGAATATGAATATGAATATGAATATGAATATGAATATGAATATGAATATGAATATGAATATGAATATGAATATGAATATGAATATGAATATGAATATGAATATGAATATGAATATGAATATGAATATGAATATGAATATGAATATGAATATGAATATGAATATAAATATAAATATAAATATAAATATAAATATATATATAAAGGAAACTCATATATATATATATATATATATATGAGTTTGCACTCAGGAGGTGAATTGATTGAAATATTTTTTTGGAATCCCCGAAAAGGGAACTTTTTTTGCCTCCCCGGGAGTTTTACAAATGCAGGTTTGGAAAAAGAATTATTTTATAAAGTTAATTAAAAAGGTGAAAAAGATTTAATATATATATAATACATATATATAATATATATATATATATATTTTATATATAGTCCCCCCCTTCATAAGGTTTTTTTAAATTGTTTGTTGAAAATAAAAAAGGGTTTTAAAAAAGATTGAAATCTACGAAAGAAACTTTGTCTTTTAAAGTCCCATTTTTGGGAAATTTAAAATAAAAGAAAAAAAAAATTTTTCGGGAATTAAAAATCAGTTTTGGGTTTTTGGAATTTCACGAAAACAATTACCCGGGAAAATGGATTGAATTCGATAGATATTTAAAAAATCAAAAAAAAATTGGTTTGCTTTTTTCATTCGATGTTTTTCATTTTCTCCGTTTTAATTAAAACCTGGAATGGGCGTTTTTTCCCCAAAAATACCAGAAATCTTTTAAATTTGAAGGGACCCATCTTAGCCACGAAGGTTCTTTTTCCCGTTTTCCCATCGGAAAGACCGAAGGGGGAACACAAGAAGTTTATTTTAAAGAGGTTTAGAATTTTTTTTTGGGGAAGCCTTTTAAAATTGTGCGCAAAAAAAGATAGAGATTTGGAAAAAAAAAAGGATGCAAAAAGATGGGAATTTTTGACTGAAAGAAAAATTTTTAAATTTTTACTCAGAAAATTTGTGGTATTCATTTGAAAGGGAAAATTTAAATTGAATATTGAAAAAATTTTTTTAATTGAAAACCATGAAAAATAAATTATTTTTTTAATGTTAAAAAACAATATTTGGCCAAAGCCCCCGGGACATTGAACTCAATTCGAAGTATTGAAAAGCCCTAACAAAAATAAAATTGAATTTGAAAATTTGCATTTTATTCAGATAGTTATTTTTTTCTTTCCAGTTTTAATTGAACTCATAAAGATGAATGGGAAAAAGAAAATTTTTCCAAAAGAGGATACCAGAAATCATTCAATGCCGGGGGTTTTTTTGGGGAAGAGTTGTTTTCGTTAGACATTCACAAAAAAAAAACTTTTTTTAACTTTTTAAACACAAAAAATTTTCTATCAATATTCAATTGAGAATTTCCCCCCTTTTCAACATGAATCCCCAAAGAGGTTATTTTGCATGGAAGATAGTGACTAAAGTTTTTTTTTTCGTGATGTTCCCCAATCGATTTTATGAACATCCTGTTTATTTTTCAACAAACAATCTATCATACCCCATGACGGTTTTAATGCAAAAACACTAATTTCAAAGTGTCCCCCCAAAAAGAAAATTTTAATTTTTTCCATTTTGCAAAGTGAGATTGTTCTAAAATGTTTTCCCCCACCCTTCCGGGGCTTCCTGATATCGTGGGGAAAAAATTTTTCGCCCAAAAAAGGGGTATTAAGACCAATAAGGAAGTCTCCCGGCCAATTTCTAATGATTTCTGGTGAGTACTCTTTTTTGGGAAAAAATTCTTTTTTCCCCCATTTTTAGAGTTTAATTTAAAATTGGGGAAAAGAAAATCAAATAACTATCTGAATGAAAATGCAAATTTTCAAATTCAGATTTTTTTTTTGAGTTAGGGTTTTTTTAGAATACTATCAGATGTATTCAATGTCCAGCGGGTTTAGCCGGGGAAGATTTTTTTCGTTAAAAATTAAAAAATAACTTCTTTTAATCGGGTTTTTTTAATTCCCAAAAAATCTTTCTATCAATATTCAATTGAGAATGTTTTTTTTCAAAAAGGTTTTTTAAATTTTCCCGGGTTAAAAAACCAGAAACAGAAAGAGGAAAAATATCAGGGATCATTATTTTCAAAGATTTTCAAAGCTAAAATTGCTTTCTTTACTAACTGAAATTCAGTTTTCCTCTATATGTTTTTTTATCTAGCCCCTCAATATTTCTTAATTTTTTGTGTCACATAGTTGGAGTTAGTAGTTTTTTCTGTTAATTCTCTTCATTTCCATAGCTATTGGAAAAAGAGAGGAATTATCATGAATTTAAGAAAAACTTCTGAACAGTTTGTAAAAAAGCCCAAATTTTTGGGAAAGAGTTTTCATAATTTTTTTATGTATTTGGGTAGGGATCTTTTTTGCAAACTTATTTTTTTCCCTTTTTTGTTTAAGGTTTTAAGTTTTTGGGGGTTTTAAAAGAAGGGAAATTGAATTTAATTTTAAAAAAATTCAAAAAAATAAATTTTATTTTATAAAAAAATAAGATTTTATTTATAAAGATATACCAATGGATGATTGATGAACCTGGCTAAACTTTTTTGGAGGGTGGTTGGGGGTTTTTTTTCGAACAATTATAAACTACTCCCCGATGGCCGCAAATCAATCATCTCTTGGTATATCATTATATAGCCTTTCAGTAACACTTTACCAAATATTGATTTGGAAAAAAAAATTTGATGGTGGGGTTTTAATTTTTTTTCGAAATACAAGTATAAACCCCTTCGAGGACCTCCAAATCAATTCATCTTTTTGGAAAATCTTATATACCCTTTCCCAAGTAAAAATATACCAAAACTGAACTTTGCTAAACTTTTTTGATGGGGGGTTTTAAAATTTTTTTTTCGAAAACAAATTATAAACTCCCGTTTTGGCGGCCTCCAAATCAGTCATCTCTTGATATTATTATATAGCCTTCCAGTAATACATATATAAAAAATGAACTTGGGCAAACTTTTTTTTGAAGGTGGTTTTTGTTTTTTGAAATATCGATAAGTAAAAACTATCTCTTTGCCGGCCTCAAATCAATCATCTCTTGAAATCATTAATATAGCATTGAATGAATGTGGTTTTTTGGGGGAAAACAATTTTTGACATTTTTTTGGGTAACCTTCCACAGTCTAAAAATGAAAATATAATCGGGAAAAAAATCTATACAAGTGAAAGAAAGGGAAAACCAATTGGTTAAACCCTGATAAGTTACGGGCGTTTCCCAAATTATATTTCTTAAAAAAAAAAATGATTCGTTTTCCCAGTAATTTTTTCGTTTCCTTAATATCCCTTTAAAAAAATAGTAAAATTAAAAAGATCTTTTTATATATTTTTTTGATTGACGTTTAAGGGACTATATCTGCCCCTTCCTCAAAATCTTATAAATCTCCTTTAATTTTTTTGAATAATTTGGATTTTTTTTGCAGAGTTTTTTTTTCGCTTTTTCAACTGTTTTTTCCTTTGATTATTTTTTTCTTTTTGGGGGTTTGGGGAATTACCAAAAAAAAAACATTATATTAACCTTTCAGAGTACATTTTCCCAAATATCCACTTCTAAACATTTTTTTAGGGTGCATTTTAAATTTTTATAAAAGCATATCAAAATATTTTGGGGTATATCATTTTTAATTTTTTCATTTGTGTTGTGTTCGACCATTTTCTGTTTTAAACCCATTTGTTTTTGGTTGAAAATTCAAAGGGGAATTTTGAATCACCCTGACGTCATTTCATCATTTGGCTGCCAGAAAAAAACGGTTTGCCAGAAAATGGCCGTTTAACTTCACACTGGTCAGCTAAATAGGGTTTTTTGAATTAATGAAAAAAGTTGAATATAATCTAAATTTGTAATTCAAAATTTTTTAATGACTCTGTTATTGAATTACAATAAAACGAGAAGCACAATTCCTCAATTACTTCTTATAAATTTTGGGAGATATCACTAAAAAAATGATATGAAGTTTTTTTTTTTTTAAATAAAAATTTTTTATTTCATATATATATTATTCGTAGGGAAAAAGGGATTAACCTTGTTTTGGATACAATCCCCCAAAAGGAAACTGTTGTTTTGCCCAAATTAAATTTTCTGTCAAATTTCAGAAAAAAGTTGAATTAATTTTGAAATACATTTTACAGGTTTTCTGAAAAAAAAAAAAAAATATGTATAATATATAATAATAAAATATATTAAAATGCTTTGGGAAATGAAAGGGGAAGCCCCTCCTGTTAAATTTGGGAAGAGGTTCGGGCTCTCCGATTTTCCCAACATTTTTTTAAAATGATCTCGGAAAAAAATTCAAAATAAATTTAAAAACCTTTATGCATGACCCTTTTATCATCATGTGGACTTTTATCATCAAATTTGGGTTTTAATCTTCGAAAGCAATACCTCGACCCAAAAGCAGCTGAAAAAACGATGTTCCCGGGGGTTTAAAAAAGTGATTTTCGAAATTTTCTTTTTACCCCTGTATAACCCCTCCCGACCATTTTGAAAAGGGAAAAATTTTTTTCAAAGGTGGATTTTTTTTTCATGGGGAAACAATACATGGGCCCGGGAAACGGGTGGGAAAAACGATGTTCCCGGGGTGAAAAAAGTATTTTAATATTTTTCCCCCCTTTTTAACCCCTCCCGACCATATTTGCAAAGGGAAAAATTTTTTTCAAAGGGGGATTTTAATATCGAAAGCAATACACTTGACCCAAAAACAGCGAAAAGTCGATGTTCCAGGGGGAAAAAAAGGGTTTTCGAAATTTTTTTTCTACCCCTGTATAACCCCCCAGACCATATTTTAGAATAATTTTTTTTCATAGGTGGATTTTTAAACATCGAAAGCAATACACTTGACCCAAAAACAGCTGGGGAAATCGATGTTCCAGGGGGTTTAAAACGGGTTTTCAAAATTTTTTTCTACCCCCGTATAACCCTCCAGACCATATTTTGGGGAAAGGGAAAGATTTTGTCATAGGTGGACTTTTAACCTTTGAAAGCAATACACTCGACCCAAAAGCAGCTGAAAAATGATGTTCCCGGGGTTCTGATTTTCGAAATTTTTTTTACCCCTGTATAAACCCCCCAGACCATATTTGCAAAGGGAAAAATTTTTTTCATAGGTGGACTTTTTAAACATCGAAAGCAATACACTTGACCCAAAAGCAGCTGAAAAAACGATGTTCCCGGGTCGAAAAAGGGTTTTCAATATTTCCCCCCCCGTTTAACCCCAGACCATATTTGCAAGGAATAATTTCATCATAGGTGGATTTTAATCAAAGAAAGCTTTCACTTGACCCAAAAGGCTTTAAAATCGATGTTCCAGGGGTTGAAAAAAGTGATTTTCGAAATTTTTTTCACCCTGTATAACCCCTCCCGACCATATTTTTTAAGGGAAAGATTTTGTCATAGGTGGGGTTCTTCATCGAAAACAATACACTTGACCCAAAAGCAGCTAAAAAAACGATGTTCCAGGGGTCGAAAAAAGTGATTTCCAAATTTCCCCCCCTGTATAACCCTCCAGACCATATTTGCAAGGAATAATTTTTTTTCATAGATGGATTTTTATCATCAAACAATACATTCGACCCAAAACAGCTGAAAAAAACGATTTTCCGGGGTTGAAAAAAGTGATTTTCGAAATTTTCTTTTTACCCCCGTATAACCCCCCAGACCCAAATTTTCAAGGAATAATTTTGTCATAGGTGGGCTTTAATCCTCGAAAGCAATACACTTGACCCAAAAGCAGCTGAAAAAACGATGTTCCCGGGTTTTAAAAAAGGGTTTTCAAAAATTTTCTTCTCCCCTGGGGATAACCCCTCCAGACCATTTTTTGCAAGGAATAATTTTGCCTTTTTGGGGGGACTTTAAACCTCAAAACAATACACTGGGCCCAAAGCAGCTGAAAATCGATGTTCCCGGGGGTTTAAAAAAGTGGGTTTTTGAAATTTTCTTCACCCCGATAAACCCCCCCCGACCAATTTTTCAAAGGGAAAAATTTTTTTCATAGGTGGACTTTAATCATCGAAAGCAATAATTTTTTCCCAAAAAACGGGTGAAAAAACGATGTTCCCCGGGTCGTAAAAAGTGATTTTCAAAAATTTTCCCCCCGTTTAACCCTCCAGACCATATTTGCAAGGAATAATTTCATCATAGGTGGATTTTAACCTGAAAAACAATACACTTAAAAAAAAGCAGCTGAAAATCGATGTTCCCGGGTTGAAAAAAAGTGATTTTCGAAATTTTCTTCCCCTGTATAACCCTCCCGACCATATTTGCAAGGAAAAATTTTTCATCGGTGGGTTTTAATCATCGGAAGCAATACACTCGACCCGAAAGCAGCTGAAAAAAACGATGTTCCAGGGGGTTTAAAAACGGGTTTCGAAATTTTTTTCTACCCCTGTATAACCCCTCCAGACCATATTTGCAAGGAATAATTTTTTGGTTGGTTTTTTTTCATCGAAAGCAATACACTTTTACCCAAAAAAGGGCTAAAAAAATCGATGTTCCCGGGGGCGAAAAAAAGTGTTTTCAAATTTCCCCCCCCTTGGAACCCCCTTTAGACCATATTTGCAAGGAATAATTTTTTTTTTCATAGGTGGATTTTTTAAACATCGAAAACAAATATACTGACCCAAAAAAACAGCTGAAAATCGATGTTCCGGGGGGCGAAAAAAGTGATTTTCAATACTTCCCCCCCCTGTATAACCCTCCAGACCATATTTTTAATGAATAATTTTGTCATAGGTGGTTTTAATCATCGAAAGCAATTTCACTTGACCCAAAAAACAGCTGAAAAAACGATGTTCCCGGGTCGAAAAAGTGATTTTCAATATTTCCCCCCCTTTCCCGTATAACCCTTCAGACCATATTTGCAAGGGGAAAAATTTCATCATAGGTGGATTTTTAATCATTTGGGGTTAAAAACATTTACCCAAAAACAGCTGAAAAAACGATGTTCCCGGGGTCGTAAAACCCTGATTTTCAATATTTCCCCCCCCTGTTTTAAACCCCCCAGACCATATTTGAAAAGGGAAAAATTTCATCATAGGTGGATTTTTAACCCTTGAAAGCAATACACTTGACCCAAAAACAGCTGGGAAAAAACGATGTTCCCGGGGTTGAAAAGCAAAATTTTCCCAAATTTTCTTCTGCCCCTGTATAACCCTTCCCGGGCCATATTTGCAAGGGAAAAATTTTTTTATAGATGGATTTTAATCATCGAAAGCAATACATTGACCCCAAAGCAGCTGAAAAATCGATGTTTGGGGGTTTTAAACGTTAATTTCAACATTTTTACTATTCCCCGTAAGGGAAAAGTAGCCTTTCTTTTTATTTTGTTGTGATAGGGTACACAAAAAAAAATATATAAACATATGAGCCCCAGAAATTATTTTTCGGCAGTCATTCAAAAATGTTTGATTGATTCAAACTTTACCTTTTCAATTTATTCCTTTTTAATATCACCCCCAGGGTGGCAGCTGATCCAGACTGCCTTATCGTATTACCCGGGGGGAAATCTCGCGCCACTGGTCGTTCGGGAATGTTCAAAAATTTTGGCGAACTTCACATTGGTGGTACCCCTGACGGAATGAAGGATGTTACCCGAATGTCCCCCAGGGTATTCGCTGCAGCCTCTCTGATACTTGATTTTCAATCCGTAAGTCTTCTGGTTGATTGCTTCTCCTCCTCGATAAGTCATTTTAATGGTCAAAACTTATGATTTGATACGAGACCCCGGGAAACCCGACTCTCCCCCTGTGGGACGGACCCACATAACTACAATCAAATAAAGGGCATTTTCTTCAGTTGAAGCACGAATTATAACCCAAAATAAAGATTTTTTAAAAAATGGATAAAATGGAAGGGGATTGGGTGTCCTTTTGCTCATAGAAGAGGACGAATCTTCCCACTTATAAGGGATTCTGGGGATATCGGTGATATTCTGATCATCATACTTGTACCATGTGCCGCATAAGGGTGCCTACAGTAACCGTGTAGTGTCCGCTATATATTGTTCCATATGGTTGGACACAGCATATAATTTAAAGACACGGTGTTACGTTATTTTGGCAAAATTTTCCCCATATCTAAACCTTCGAGAGGAAATCAATGGGGGCTTTTTAATTTTTCCCCAAAAATTCCCCCATCGGCGAGAAAATCGTTTAAAGGGAATTACTAATATTTTGGGGAATTTTGTAGTTGCGGAAACCACAATTACAACAAGTTGGTTTTCTTCGCCGTCAAAATTTTCTTCCTTGGTAAACGATTAAACATTGAAAAAGACTGGCTGGCCAGTATTCTGTGGAATATAAAGTGAAAGACCCCAGAAGGGTCAAAGAGACAGAACAATAGCCGCATGAAATACTATTCAACGATGATTTTAGTTGACCAACAAAAATCAAAAATTTTCGGTTATCCATTCTAAATATTTACCAAGACTCCTGTCCTTTTTCATGGTCCCAATATTTCATCGTTTTCTTTCAGGTAGGTTTGGGCTTTTCTGTCACTCTGTTAACATCTTCGAAGACCTTCCAGTAAATATCGAAATTCTTGACGTCCTGTTGAGCGTCCCCATGAAACGAGGTGAAAATTTTTTTGTATCTGGTTTTTAAAAGGTAACAGTATTTACCACCTTATCAGACGAACCCCAACCCAAAGATTTTTTATCACTAACGAATTTTTTATCAAAGCACCCTTCATATTTGTATCCCCAAAACTGTCTTTTCGCAGATACTGACCCCAAATTTTGTTCGATAAACATTGATAATGCTGTTCATGAAACAGGTATTTCCCAAAGTTTTCAGACCATTCAAACCAGGAATTTTGGGATTTTTGGGACTAGGGAGTTGATGGTGTTATAACAACAGGCTGTGCACTCTGATACGATATTTTTACTGGACGGATCTGTGTGGGAAGGGGGATGACGCTGTTCGATGAAGAATTCATGGAGATATGGAAGGTCGTGTTGATTTTGAAAGTCATCATCAAAAACTGAACCAAGGTTTTTATGAAATCTCCATAGGAAAAAAACGTCCTTTTAGGATTTAAAATTTCATTCAGTTGACGTGATGAAGGAATAGTTCCCAAACAGAAGCGGCATTACCCCCCTGGATCGCAATGCTGATTCTTTTTTATCAAAATGAAGTTGCTCTTCTATCATTGGTACTTCTGTTATTCGTCTTCCCCTGCCAATGAATTCAAAGCATTAGGAAAAACCCCAAAATCTCAACGGCAACAGGATAAAAATATAAAGTTTTTTGTTTTTGGATTTTTCAATTTTTCCCCATTTACCGGCTGCTCGGACACTTGGGGGAAGCAACTACTTGAAGTGGCAACCGTGTCAACGCAGGTAAAATCCCAAACAGCTGGTTTTTCCGAAATTTTGGAATAAGTGTCATGCCGTCGGGGGGTTACCATCGTCTCTCGAAACCCGTAGGCTCTAAGATCGAAGGTATTGGCTGTTTTTAATGCACGTTCAGTAAATCATTGACTGCGTAATGACGGGGTTGACGACCCGCGCTGAATTTACAGCTCAAACCATGGGTTCCTTTCTCATCAAAAGAGCACCACATTTACGTGTAGGGAACAAATAGAAGAACCTAGTGTAGTCCTATGAAATTCTAAAAGTTTCATTACCCAAAAGGCCCAAGTGAAGCGGCAGGTAAAGCATTAAGCCAAGCTCCTGAATGGTGGGAATTAAAAAAACTACTAAAACGCACAGAAAATCACAAAATAAACACTTTTACCATATGGACGCTTATAAAATTACAATGTGAACAGCCGCCATATTGCTTTCGTTTTAAGGTCGATGGATTCCCTAATGAATAAAAAACATTGGTAATTATAACTGATTTTTCAGAAATAACAATTAACAAATCATAACCCAATCGGATTAAAAAGCAGTCAAATTTTCCCAATTTGGGTTTGGGAAGTTTCATAAGTTATATTCCGTATTCCGCATCAGGGGCGGTTCCCTAAGGTTGGCGAATGCATTTTGTAAGGCCCAAACAGATCAATTGTTGAACTATTCAATTTGCCCATCTATTGTAAAAAAATTTGAAGAGGACGCGAGAATCTCTACTAAAGTCAAAAACAAAATTGAATCAGTACATCACCGGGGTTTCTAGGCATCTTACTCAATTTTATCAGTATACTTTTCGCACTCCACTTTTTGTCATATTTGTACTCACGTACTGAATACAGGGTGCGTTCGATTATTAACTCCATCGGTGAATTTACTAAATGGGGTTTGAAAAACGTAAAAATGTGTATATTTTTACTATAAGACTGTCGTTCAAAAAAACCCAGTATTCGCTCCGATTAACTCTCGTAACTCTACAAAATAGCTGGGTTTTTTCAACTACCAAAAAATTTACTAACTCTGGGGACAAAATTTTTTATGTTTGTCTCACCCCACAGATTAAATTTTTGTGTATGTGTTTTATTGTTCAGTGATATGTTGTAATCTTGGGGGAACATATGTTCATACGTGTCCTGAATTCTCAACCTAGGAGCTATTTTAATAAAACTGCTTCGGGAAACCCTCACTGGCTTCGAAATATACCATTGTCATTCCCACCATAAATATTACCATTTAATTTTGCCGAACAAGATTCTAAAAGTTTTCTGCATTATTGTCAACAATATTTTCACCGGTTTTCGTATTTTTTTAAAAATAACAAAACCCTTTTTTCCCATCCTTCTGTCCCGGACTTTTTAAACAACTCCAATATATTCCCCCCCGTTCGGGGAAAATTACATGAATGAAATCTCAACCCAGAGTAAATTTAAGAAACCTTCAAATACTTTTCCTCTAGAGTCTATAATCAACCACCCCCGGGAACAATTTCCACTGAGCACATTAAAAGTGAGGATGAATTTATGTTTGGGTTGTAAAAATAGTATTTTCCCACAAAAGGCGCTAGTATTTGGAGGAAGTTATTCGGAAGGTCAAATCGAGTTTGAATTGGGGATACCTTTAAATTTGAAAATTTGACAACTTTTTGGGTTCAAAAAATTATTTTCAAAGTGTAATTTTGAGGATCGAACGATGTAAGAGCAACCTGTCTGTACAGGGTTTCTAATTATAGCGATTTTTGGTTAAAAAGGGTGATTTTGTCGAATTCCACCATTGGTGAACCGGGGATTAAAACCTGGAACCATACTCAGTGTACAGTTCATCTCGAAAATAATGCGACTGAATATACGACAAATGTTGTGCCCGGAATACAATGGTTCCATTTTCGTGCACGATCCCAATCCCGGGGTTATCGATAATACTATCGTCAAAAAACTATCGATGGACTATCGATGTTTATAATCAACACTTGAAACCATAGACATTTGCTTGAAACTTGAAATTCACAATTGACATTGACATTTAATTTCCATTACAGTTTGATCTTCCAGGTTCAGGTTATATTTGTGACATTTCCCAATTGCTGATGTGTTTTATGATATTGAAAATTTCCTTACTGACGAAGATAACATGGTAAAATTAAAAAAATTTCGATTCATTTCAAGGGTTGATTTGAATTTTTTTTTCCAGCCCTTCGCAGACATAAAAAAGAAATTTTTCTCGACCCGACAGGGAAAATTTTAGACCTACATCCCACAGAGCCCGGATGTTTTTTCCTATACAGGGGCAATATAAATGTATGGAACCATGAGAATCAAAACAGTCAAAATTTTTGGGAAATGTGATCTGCCAGTGAGAGCAGCAAAGTTTTTTCCCTCGAAAACTGGATCATCGGGATAAATGATATGAAAAAAGATTTTTTAATTATAATAATTGGATAATACTTCCCCTTTGAGGCACACTCTGATTATGTTAGATGTACGTTTTCACCCAACACCCCCCTATATCTTAACAGCAGCGGATGTTCAATTTCATTTTTTGACTACTTTCATGCTATGTTTAAGTTTTTTTGAATTATAATGAGTTACTACATATTAGTAAATATAAAAAGATCATTGTTCCAAACAACCCAAACCCCTCTAAAAAATTCAAAAAGTGTCCATCATACAAAAAAAAATTTATTTCAAGGGATATAATTAAAAAATTACATCCTCACTGGTAGAAGTATTTGTACTCATGTATTTTATATATATATATTTTTGAATTTTGTTGATTTTTGGGGAATTTGGTTCATGTATTGAAAGTTAGGTTTCTTTAAAGGTACTTTAATTCATTTCCAAGTTTGGCTGGGTTTGCAGTCTACTTCAGGGTTTTTTTTTGACTACAAACAGAGCTGTCCTTTGGGGGAGAAAAGGGGGCGGTGCTCCAGGCCCCCCTTTTTGAGGCCGGGCCTTACTTTTGGGTATATAATTTTTGGTTTAGATTTTGATATCAAAGTGCTTATTTTGACGGGAAATTTGTGGTTTTTTTCTTGAAACTGAAGCACCCTGGGTTGGATTTGAACAAACCGGGCCTGGGAGAAAAAACAACATAATCGTAGCAGGTAGCAAATGGCTCCAGAACAGCTTTAATTCTTTATTATGGTTCAAAATTGAGGATTTTCTGGTTCATGACTTCCCCCTCCATTTTAAGCTTCATTTTTTTGGCTGAATATTTTAAACTAATTCCCCCGTTTTCATTTATTATTGGCATGTCTTTTTTTGGGGGCTCCCCCTTATTCACTTGAGGAAAAAAATTTTCTAACAGAGCCATTTCTTTCTCTTCTTCCCCTCTCTTCCAAATATTTTGATAAAACTGATCTCTTGTTACTACATTCTTATTGTAAGGATTTTTTAGTCCTACCACAAGTTGGGAAAATATTTTCTTAGGTATTTTTCTCCCTATATTATTTTTTGCCTAGTTCAAATCAAAATCAAATCAAAATATGCTTTATTTGATAAAATCTAGTTTTTTGACAAAAAAAATAAACAGAAAAATAAAAATGGTTATAAAATTTAAAGCATGTAAAATAAATAAAATAAAATAAATGTACACCTAAAAAAAATTGTTCTTTGAACATTTAGTATATTTTTTTAAAATTTTTTTTTCCCTTTTCTTAGTTTTTTGAACAACCCTGAATTAATGAAAATTTTGCAGGTTAAAACCCGGGACCTTCCCTTTTTTATAGTGGGACCCGAAACCACTCTTGGATTTTGAAAAATTTTTTCACCAGTTTTGGGATTAAACCCCGACGGGGGGAAACAGTACCAAGATCAGCTTTTTTACTGAGCCACAACCCCCGTACATACATATATACATATTACAAACACATACATATTATTTAATAAAATAAATGTCAATACAATAAAATTATAAAAAAAATTAAAAAAATGTTTTTGACATTTTGTCAATTTTTGGTTTTAAAACATTTTAAATAGATACAATCAAAAAAAGCAAAAAAATCCTTAAAAGACAGTTCACATTTTTTTTAGTAAAAGTTGTCATTGTAAAATTTTGCAAACTAAAATAGGTCTGCTCCGATAGTTTTAATATTTTTTTAAAGTTTTCCCAGTACTTTTTGGGCTCTCTAGAAAAAGGGGTAAAGGGGTTTAAAATTTTACCGTTATAGAAAATTGAGTCCTTTCCCGGGGGATGAGGAAGGCAGGGTAATTTTAAATTTTTTTTTTTTTTTTTTTGGGGTATTATGACCAAAAATTTTAAATTTTGAAATATTTTTTGTATAAGCAAAAGTTTCCAAAACGAAGAACCAAAACGTAAATCTTTTTCTACAAATAAGCCTACATGAATTTGGCCCTATTTTGAACACATATCTGATGGCTTTTTTTGCAGTTTAAGTATGACTCCAGCGACGGGAGTTACATCCCCCCAAAAAGGGTATAGCATATCAATTGAGATTCAATGAATCATAATATGGTCATACCCGGGGGTACCAAGCCCCCTTGAAATAAGTAAAATTCATTGACCTTTTTTTTCAATTTTCAATTATTTTAGCCAGAGTGGGATGGGGGATTTGGGGGGTAATTTGAGGATTAAAACTCCCTTTGTGCAGGGAATTACCCAAGTTTTTTTTAAAGAAAAAAAGGGAAAAATTCCTTCAAAAGGGAAATATTAATTAATCAAAGGTTTAAAGTGCTACTCTTGGAAGATTCTGAAATATGTTCAGGAATTCTTTATCCAGTTGATTTTTTATTCTTGATACCCAAAACCCCCAATTTTCAATCTAGTATCAAATAATATAAAAGTATCCCTTGTATGAAATTTGGGCATTATAAAGGGGGAAAAGGGGCAATTATGTTGTCACAACTTAGAAAATTTAACTGTAAACTCATTGACCACCCGCCGTTTAATTTTACACTGTTCCTTTTTTTTGGATTTTCCGGGTCATTTAAATATGGAACTCTTTTTTTTATTATTCGGGAATCAATTCTATTTTGGGAAAAATTTAGATTTTAAATTAAGAACATTTTAAATTTTCCTAGATGAACATAGGCATGGAAATCTGGATTTAAAAGGGTTTTCTTTTTATCCTAAGGGGCCGAGATTCCTTGAGGATTTTTGATTCCGATTTATCCGGGTTTTTTTTCGCTTTTTTTTAAAATTTTTGGGTAGGAAAAAAACACTGAAAAATTTGAAAGTTTGATAAAACAACAAAAGGTTGTTTAAAAAAAAAGACCCGTTATCAAATTCAAGACAGTTCTTAGAACCTATTATAGTTTCCCGCATAAAGTCTTCCATATTTTATCTATTATTTTCATTTACATCTAGAAGAATGGAAATTCTTTGCTTCATGATCAGATAGTCCAGGGAAAAACAACTGAAACTTTTTTAAGGTCATAGTTAGTACATACATATCAATAAAAGTGGGGAATATTTACAAATAATGTTTGTTGGGGGATTTGGTTGAATATTGTAAATGCTCTTAAAAGGGTTGTGTGCTCCAATTTTTATTCCTAATTTTTATTAAATCACCACCAAAAAAACATTTGATTTATGGAAGGTGCCAGTTTTTCTAAATTTTCTCAAATAAATTACATCAGAGGAAGGAGCCCAAAGAAAAGGACATATAGGTTTAGTTTTTTTAAAAAACATACAGCATTCAAATACTTTTAATTGTGGGCTTTATTTTTAACATTTTCAGGTTAAAATCCTGGCAAATTCCCATTAGCTAAAATCAAATTTTCCCCCAAAACCCTACTTTCCCAAAATTTTGGAAAAATCATGTAGTTTTCCAAAAACATGGTTCTTTTCACAACCAGTGTTCAGTCAAAAAGGGTATTTGGAATTTTTTTTCTTAATAAACAAACAGCTATCCCAAAAAAGATTGAAATTTAAAAAGGAAAAAAATAACTTTTGTGATGTTGTTGCACATTCCTTTTTTGTTTTTTTTTTCTCTAAAAAAAATTTTGGTGGATTTTTTTGATATTACTGATACCTTGATACATCTGGCAAATTACCCCCTTTTTGGAGGAAAAGACATTACTTGATCAAGATTCTAAACTTACTTCCTTTTTTTTTACTATAATCATGTATTTAAAATTTTCATCTGTTGGTTTTTGAAATTATTGATTTTCTCTTCTTTTTAATGATGATCTGTCCTATGTTTATTTTTTTTAACTTTTATTAAATTTAATTTTCCAAGGGCAATATTTGCTTTAGTGCTAAGTCAAATTTTATTATTAAAAATTGTTGTTTGAAATAATTTAAAACTTTAGACCCATATTGTATGATCTTAAAAGATTTCCCTTAATCCATATTTCCTTTTCTGACTTCAAAATTTTCAAATTGGTAGTTTTGTATTAGTTTTTTTTTTTTAAAAACAAAGGGAAAAAAAAAATATTTCCCTTTTCATGTTTTTTTTTTTAGGAAATGGGATTTCTAGATGTTTTTTAAGTAATATCAGGTCACTTTCTTCATGTGGATCACTGTTTTAGAATCCCAACCCTTTCCCTATTTTTTAGCCTCCTTAAGTTAATCCATGGTTTATTTTCCAGTGTTTTCTCAAAAAGATTCACAATTTGGACTTTTTTTTCACATGATCCCCCCGCTTAGTGTTTATTTGATTGCGGGGTTTTTTTTTTTTTTGGGGGACTAATGGTTTTTCCTTTTTCTTGGATTGGCAAAAAACATCAATTAAACTAAACCTTTTATTTTTATTTTCAATCAATTATCTGCATTGTAGTTGATAATTCCACATCCCATATTTTAAACCTTTAAAACATTTTCCCGCTCGACTGTTTTCATGTTTGCTATTACTCCCCTATTTGGATTTAAACAAAAGAGAATAGTCTTTTTGTGTATTATATTTCTTTGCAATTTTTTTTTTTAAAATTGAAATGGGATCCATGTTTTCCCGGAACAATAAAACAAATGAAAATGTTCCAAGTTCTCATTTTTTTTCCCAGAATATATTGTGTTATGGTTCCTTTGAATATAACAAGGTCACCCTATTTTCTCATTGATGTATGTGAAAGTCCCTGTATTTGATAAAAAGTAAACATGGGACTTCAAAGTTTTCCATTCCTATCCAGATATTTTGCTTGAAAAGGTTGATCTTTCCCCCTCATGGAATATGGGCATTTTATTTCTAATATCCCATCATTGTCTACTTGGACCGGGCCCATCCCCAAAAAAAGGACTATCAGATCTTACAAGGAGGCCACACGAATGACATTATGTGAAGGATACTTTTCATTTTTCCCGGGTGACCATGCATTATGGAATTTTGCTAGAGAAAACCAAATGGGGGCTACAAGATGGCATGAGTTTTGGATTATAGCTCGATTCCTTTCAAAATTGGTTTGTGGGGTTTTGGGGGGACATCATGATGTTTATGTTAAAATTCATGAATTCAAGAGGCGGCTCCAAGATTGCAACGGTTTTGTTATTATGGCCCGATTCCATTCAAAACTGATATGTTTTTTTTGGGTTCGAGATTATCAATTTTGCCATAACTCAATAAGATGACGAATTTCATGAATGACTAAAAAAAATTGAATAAAAAAATTAAGGCAAGCTTTTATACAAATGCACTAAAAGGAAAAAATAATTTTTTAATTGTTTGACCTAGGTTATTCTGTGAGTAGCAGATTAAAAATAGTGAATATAAAGGGATTCTTGTGCAGATTTTGAATCTGCTACTCACAGAATAACCTAGGTCAAACAATTAGAAAAAATATTTTTTCCAATTTTTTTTATTGAGTGCATTCGTATAAAAGCGTTTTTAATTTTTTTAATCATTTTATCTGTTTTTGACTTGCACACGCCCCCATAATTTGATGCAGTCAGTTTCCTTCGTTATGTTCCAACTCAGTAGATCCTCATGAAGTCAAATTGGGTAGGAAATGTTCACAAGCTTCTTTTAATGTTGAGGTTTCTTTTTCGTTTTCCAATTTTTTGTTTGAAATATTATGGGAGCGTTTGTTCAGATATGTTTGACTGAAGTTATTTTGGTTTTATTTTTCCCATTTTCAATTTGATTGAGCTCCCTATGGCATAATTTGGGACATAACTTCCTTTTCTCAAGTACATGGCTTTAGTATTGCCAGTTTAATTTCTTTATAATGAGATAGTACCTTTTTCTTATCAATCGGACAATTCTACTACATCTTTGTAGATTATTTGTGTTGATGATCACATGTTTCACTATAAAACCAATTTTCCACAGGGCGTTGAATCTTGATTAGAAAGATTTTTCTGTGAATTGAAAATCCACGATAAAAAGTTATTCTTCTGAATATTTAACAGAAAAAAAAACTCTTCCCCGGCTAAAGCCATGCTGGACATTGACTAATTTGATAGATATTTTGAAGGACTAACTCAAAGAAAAATTTGAAAGAAAAAATTTGATTTTCTATTCCAGTCTCAATCGAGAACTCATATAGATGAATGAGATGAAGAAAAAGTTTTCAAGAAGGAGCACTCAAGAAATCATTTGTAGCAAAGGAGTTGCTTCTAGAAAATGTATTTCCTAATTCTTCCGCCTTCCTGATGATCATAAAAGCTGAAATAGATTTTGTCGACAAAAATTTATTGAAGACCTAGTGAATGTGCTGCCACCTTTGATCAATGCTACAAATGATTTCTTGAGTGCCCCGGGAAAAAATTTTACTTTTTTCATTCCTATTGGTTCTTGATTAAGGGAAAAGAAAATCAAAATTTTGATTTCAGATTTTTCTTTGAGTTATGGTCCTTTCAAATATATTTTCAATCATCCTTGATCAATTTGAAATTTGGTAAAAGGACTATACACATATAGGGAGTTTCTAGGTACTTCGTTTGAATTTCTGAAATTTTAGTAAGGATACTGCCACCACGATAGCAATTGCATTAGTTGATATATGGGGTGTAATAGAAAAATATAAGGGGTTTCTAGGCATCATAGAATTTTCTAAAATGTGTTATGTTACATGTAAGGTATAAAGATCAATAATTGTATTCTTTTGCACCACAATAGCAATTGCATTTTTGAACATGGTGTAATAGAAAATATAAGGGGGTTTCTAGGCATCGATAGAATTTGCTGATATTTCAGTATGTTACACCTAAGTTATATAAGATTAACTTCCTATTTCTTCTCATGTAATAAGCGTTTTTTTTTTCTGTTGAGTGCTTATTTATACAGTCCATGAAAGCTATTAAATACATCAATTGTAATATTTTTATCTTTTCCTGGGAATATCATTATATATTTTTTACAATAAAGCGCCAGAACCTTTATAGTTTTTTATAATTCTCAATATTTACAATCATTTACTAATAGACTCTCATTTTATATTTTTCATAGAATAAATGTTATAAATCTTGTAGAGTATAGCAACCTTATAAGAAACGGTATATCCTTATTACAAAATTTTCTATACTGTTATAACCCTCCAGTAGAGTCCCGCACTGTAGTGGTTCGGCAAACATCTGAGTGATGGCACAATTGAACAAAAAGAAGGAACACTGTAATAACTGTTCGTTATTAGGTGATATATTTCTGTATGCATGGTTCAGGGTGTTAACCAAGGGACGTAAACACGTGACAGTACACTACAATATCTATTCGACTATTAAGAAATAACATTATTATTTATTTTAAACATTTCAGTAATGCAACAACAATTCAACATGTTAATTGTTTACAATTGAATATTATCAACAATTTCAATTTCTCTTTTTGCAGAATCTGATATAATCCTTAATAAAGAATTATTAGGGTATACAATATTTTCTTCGTAACTTTCATAGCCTAGGAACCATATGACGCTAGCAACAAGTGCATAAACTCCAAGAGTTCTTGCATCTACTTTGCAAGTGCAATAAGTGCCGCTTATTGGTTCTTCATTTGGCCCTTGGTTATGATTATTCAATTCATTGTAAGATATGTACAAAGTATGCTTTCTTGCTTGGGTAAATCGAGAGTTCAATTGTGCTCTTATCAATCCCCATTCAAATAACTGAGTCTTAAAAATAAATTAGCGAATTCTATCACGACCCAACGTATCTTGGATATAAGCTGGTGCCAAACGAACTTGATAAGTACCGAAAGTTTTGTCCAAAAGATACTGTAGCGGCAGTCTGGGAAAATTAAGCTGATTTTGTCCCATTTCTATCCACACACCTGCGCCTCGTCTCAAATGCAAACGTTCAACCCTCATTTGTAACAAGTTCTCAGTTTGAGCTAGTTGAAGCATTCTTTGGGCTAAAGCATTATCTGCATTTTGCATAAGTATAGGTTTGTGAAATAAATTAATTATGGCACAAGCAATTTTTAGAAACTCTCCCAAGTTAGAGCAATGTTGTATTGGGATCATATCCCGAAATAATTTAAATGTCCGTTTTGTGATTGCACAATCCATCTTGTTTTAGTTACTAATCGATACAACAATTAGTATCTCGAGGAATAAATGTTTGTGTTTTTACATACAGTTACGGGTACATATGAAACATTTCCCAAATCTTTGTTCTATTACTTCCATAGGAATTGCAGCTATATTACCTTCTGTTTCAATTACTTGCATTAATCTGTTGTTACAGGCCAAACATATTCTGGAATCTAGAGTAATTAATGCATCATTTAATTCAAATCGTAGTCTGTGTAGTAGGCTAGCTAATTTCTTCTAAGGTTGATATTCCCTTCAAGATTCATAGCGCTTATTCTATGAAAAACATGACTCCTCGTGTTACATATGTAACAGTTCACCATTATTTGTTGAAACGGTCTTTTTCAAAATACTATATGCACTTTATTTCTCTCATATACCCGAGTGGCAATGACAGTTGTCAAATGCATATGAAGTTGAAATATTTTGTTTTATCATGGCAATCCTCGATGTAATAGAAATGGGTGAAAATCAGCTTCCTCTTATTAACAATAATATGAGGGGATTTTTCAAAAAACTTTGCTGACCGAGAGTTTCCGGTAGAAAATGATTGCACATAACATAATTTTTGCGCGATCATATTAAAAATACAAATTAGCCCCCTGATAAGAGTAGTTCATACTTAATTTTCCGAAAAACTTTGCTGGCCGGGCATATCCAGTGAAGATAATTCATTGAAATTATTGAATAGGATTTCAAACCGGATTTCGTTAATGGGAATGAAATAGAATATATTCCACCAAATGGGAACCAACTACAGTAAAAACCGGATATAACGACATTGCAGGGACCGTATACTTCGGATGTTATGTCCGATAGTTGTTATAAGCAATATACACAAGTATGCATGTATATATTATGTCTGTTTGTAGTATGGGGATAGGTTATGCATATGAACTTGTTTTCAAATAACTTTATGTTCAGATGTCCTCGATCGTTTAATTTTCAAAGAGTTGTTCTCGAAAAGAGCTTTTATTTTATCTCTATCCTTCCAAATCGTTGATATCGTAGAGTGTGAGACTCCACATTCCTTTGCAATTTCACTATTTGACTCGCCATTTTCTAATCTCCATATAATATGTGATTTTCTTCAATATTAAACACTTTCCTATTTCTTTTTTCAACATAGTAGCAGCTAATCCACGACCTAAATCAAAGTTTTAAAATCAACCTGTAATTCACGGGTCAACTATCGCACTGAATAAGTCGTAAAACATGCAAGGTCAAATGACAAAAGGGGAAAGAGGTTCTATAGCAAAATATTCCTTCATATTATTAGTATAAAGGTGAAAATTGTTGTAATGTTTTGTTTTGCTGGAGTAGGTAAACGGTTGGTCGTTTTAGCCGATGAATATCGATAAAGTTTTGTCGTTTTAAGCGATATGTCGCTGTATCCGATGTCGTTATAGGCGGTATGTGTACTTATTAGTTTATATAGATTTAGCCGGGACCTTGCCATTCGGTTGTTATAACCGATCTGTCGTTATATTCGGTTTTTACTGTATATCATTTTTGACTAGGTTAATAAATAAATACTGGGATGAGAGTACCTTTTCACATTGTTGCATAGGTTCAAGTTGTGGATCGGGGTCAAAATTATTTTATGCTCTAGTTGTGATCGTTGATATCATGATAGTTGCCTTATTGCCAACGCAGTAAATCCAAGAAAAAAATTAATCGTCATCTGAATTACTCATTGTTTGTTCAAGTTGCATTTCATTAATATATTTTTTTAATATTGATAAGATTGAAATTGTACCGGTCAATTGAGATTACATTTTATTATATAAACATTTAATTGACCAATAATCAGAATAAGTTCAGGTACTAGTATTCTTAGTATAATATAATCTTAAAACTATATATAACAAAACAAAAATAAAATATATATAACTAAACAAAAATAAAATGTAGAAAAATTCATAAATGAAGTCAAAACAGAAATAAATAAAAAAATTAAATAAATAAAAAAAGTTGTTTAATAAGGTATGCTAGAATAACTATGGATGTAAATATTTTAACAAAGAAGAAATTTGTTCTCATTCACCCTATCTGTTTGTTGCTCAGGAATTTGGATGTTCAACTATAAAATTAATTCTTTTTTTCAGAGTTTTTATGAGTACATCCCTAGTTCTGATGTTTGTAATGTCTATCGGTAGTTTATTATACCGGGTGACACAGGATATCGGGCCACCCCTGTAACTTCTGCATTCGTGAACGGATTTTTCTGGAATTTGGTATAGTTATATAAGCAACCATTTCGGATTTGATCACATTACAATCCAATATGGCGGACTCCCGGTTTTTCTGGAAATGCCAGTAACTTTGTTTTTTCAAATGGAACACCCTGTATATTTTTACATATTCAAGTTCAACAGGTCAAAACAAGGCCAAACCTTATGTCAAATGTCATTTTTTTTAAACAATGAACTTAAAATTGTTTTTTTATTTTACCTCGTGGATAAATGAGATTTGGTCGAAGCTATTCACAATGAGTCACAAATAACAGAAAAACTTAATTTTTACTGAAAAATTATTTTTTGTGTCATTTACTGGTTAACCAATTCAGTCACATCACATTTTGATCAAAAATTAATTTTTTTCAAATGAAACCCTTATGGGCCACCTACCTGTCTCTCTAGAACATTCATTAAGGAAAAAAATGATCATTTTTGTATTTCGGTGCAGTAACAAATTGTATAAATTCAAAAATCTACAACTAGTTCATGAATTTTCTGGCAGTTCGAATAATTTTTCAACTTAGTAAGCTGTGGAAAACAACATTTCTGAATCTTGTCAACTAATTGTGTAAGTTATACTTATAAGCACGATAATGGTGTTTTTTTTTAATTCTTCTAGCGTTTTCTCGACTGACATTGCATTGGTATTCCAATTCCCCCGTCGAAGCGGTTGGATCAAAATCGACATAAGCAAAACATTCATTTCTGCCTCCTCACTTACGATCATCTTCTCCATTGTTGGGTTCTTTTCGGAATCTTCTCTCCACATTTTTGAAAAAGGTTCTTTGTGGGTATCGTTCAGCGTATAACTGACAAGCGGCGACAATGTTTTCAAGACATTATCCTTAAATTAATAACATATCAACCTGTTCTCTTCTTGTGAACCTATAATTTTGATTTTACATTTCTACTACCGGAAGTTAACTAATTTTCGAGAGTTGAGATGAAAGATGACAGCGAAACACAATTAGTTGACAAGATTCAGAAATGTTGTTTTCCACAGCTTACTAAGTTGAAAAATTATTCGAACTGCAAGGAAACTCATGAACTAGTTGTAGATTTTTGAATGTATACAATTTGTTACTGCACCGAAATACAAAAATGATATCTCATTTTTTTCCTTAATGAATGTTCTAGAGAGACAGGTAAGTGGCCCATAGGTTCATCTGAAAAAAAATTTTTTTTGGTCAAAATGTGATGTGACTGAATTAATTCATCAATAAATGACACAAAAAATAATTTTTCAGAAAAAATTATGTTTCTCTGTTATGTGTGACTCATTGTGAATAGCCTTGACCAAATCTCATTTATCCACGAGGTAAAATAAAAAAACAATTTTAATTTCAATTGTTTCAAAAAAATGTCATTTGACATAAGGTTTGGGCTTGTTTTGACCTGTTGAACTTGAATATGTAAAAATATACAGGGTGTTCTATTTGAAAAAACAAAGTTGCTGGCATTTGCAGAAAAACCGGAAGTCCGCCATATTGGATTGTAATGTGATCAAATCCGAAATGGTTGCTTATATAACTGTACCGAATTTCAGAAAAATCCGTTCACGAATGCAGAAGTTACCGGGGTGGCCCGATATCCTGTGTCACCCGGTATTGTTGCACCCCTCTATAGATGGTGTATCCTGATTTTTCTTTGTTCTCATGTATTTTTGTTTCAGTCTTGTGGCATTTCGTGTGTTGTGAGAATGTGTTTCTCCTACTATTTTCATCTTGGTATTACACAATATATATTTGTTCAAGATTCCACAGATAAGCTTAATTTCTTGACATTTAATGCTAATTTATTTATTAGTAACCATTGGTAGTATTTGTTTAGGTCTTTATTCACTGTTTGCTCTAATACTTCAAGACAGTCATTTGAATACGTTAGTACGGTGTCGTCAGCAAATGTAAAGTATTTTGCACTTAATCCAGCTGTTTTCAGAGACGTACAAAAGGTATAGTATAGGGCCAAGCACTGACCCCTGTGGCACACCAATATTTATGTTATACTCTTCACTCTGATTATTTTCTACATTTGTGTATAATTTTCTCTCTGTTAAGTAAGATTTTAGCAGATTATAAGCAACACCTCTGAATCCCTTTTAATCAGTTTGTTCATAATTTTATCCACGTTCACAGTATCAAATGCTTTTCTGAGGTTTAAAAATACTGTAACTACATTTTTATTCCTTTCAGAAGCGACATAGTCCAGTAAGTCTGTTGTTGCACTCAGAGTACTTTTTTTTTCTTGAAAGCCATATTGCTGTTGGTCAAAATGGAAGGTTTCACTAACAAATTTCACTATTCTGGCTTTCAACACTTTCTCCACTATTTTAGAGAAGATACTTAAAAGTAGTTGTTAGGCTATCACGTTTCCGATTTTTATATATAGGTATCACTTTAGCTATTTTTAGTTCCGGTGAAAAATATCCCTTTTCCATAATTTCATTTATTAGTTTAACTAGGTGTTAACTGATTTCATCGATCATAGGTATCAAATCTTCCTTAGTTATACCATCATATCCTGGTGCTGAAGAATTTTTTTGTGAGAGAATTACAGATGAAATTACCTTTTTATCAACAAGCTGGAAAAATTTGGATTTATCAATTTCCTGTTCTTTGAAGATCGAATCTGTGTCCTGTATATTATCCGAGATTTTTTCACCTATTTCAGAGTAGTACTTAGCCAATTCATTGACAATTTGGAGATCATCTGTAAAGCACATTCCATCTTCTGATGTTATTTTGTCCGTATGAGTTTTTCCTTTTGTTCCATTAATATTGTGTATGACATTATTTATGACTTTGCCATATCTTTTTTGAATTATTTCCTGCTTTGTTCATTTGTTTTTTAACCCAGTTCCTTTTCAGATAGTGTCTCATTGTATTAACGTCATTTTTTAAATGATTGAACCTTTGTTGGAGTTGAGGGTTAGGCGATTCTTTTAGTTTTTTGTATACTTTATCTCTCTCCTTGATTCTGTTCAAGAACTCAATTGTTATCCATTCATTTTTCCCTCTTTTACCTTCAGTATTACTGTTTCTGAGCATCGTTTTTTTCCTCTGCAATAATATTTATGATTTCTTCAAAGTTTTTTATCTCCTCATTATTTAATCTCATTCTAACATTTTCTTTGAAGTTCTGGCAGTCAACTCGTTTTTTTATATTTTTATAAAGCTTAGTTTGTTAACACTTGGATCATCCATTGTGATTTCCATTAAGTTATGATCTGAGAGAAGGTTTCCTTGATATTGATGTCACAACGTATTCCATTATTTGTGAGGACATGTTCTATGATAGAATTCTTTGTTAAACCTATACAAGTCGCTCCCTCTAGTGCAATTTGGTTTTGTATTTCGAAGCCATTGCTTATAATTACTTATTTATATTCATGTGTTGTTATGGAGTTTTCAAGCAGGTCAATATTTATGTCACCTATGATAATACATTTTTTGCTAATTCTATCCAACCCTTCTTCCAATTCAGTGATGAAATCTTGCACATTTTTTTATAGTGGTCGATAAGCTGATATGATGTTGAGTCCAGTCTCTTTAAGCGTTATTAGTGTTGATTCATTGTGTTGTGTGTTTGAGTTTCCTTCACTGTAAGGTATTCCCTGATGTACATAGATTGCTGTACCTCTGCCTCTTGTATTTCGACATGTATGTATCGCTTCAAAGTTTGGAAGGTTAAAGTATTGGGTTTCATCTTCATATATCCATGTTTCTGTTAGAACTAGGATGTGAACTTGTTTCTGTGTGGTGTTAATTATGCTTTCAATATCTTCCAGTTTGTTCCTTAGGCTTCTGATGTTTATGTATAGTATGTTCATCTTATTTATAGTCGCCATTTCGACCTTTTTAGTACTTTTGCGCTAGGTCATTCTCAGAGTGTATCCTCATTGCAATAGGTAATTCTCAGAGTTTGTCCTTATTGGATTATCTGCAGCATTTTTCTTCAGAAATATTTTTCCTCCAATACAGTAGGCAGACCTGCAGTTTTTTTCTTTTCTGAGATCTTGCACCTTTTTGAAGAGTATCTGAGTTTGCAATGATAGGTCATTATTGAAGTATATATTTCTGTTCGTGCCTTTGAGACCACAATCATTTACCTTTATCTCTCTAATTTTTTTGGCTGCTATTATCATTTCCTTCTTCTTTTCAAGGGTTCGGAATTTCACTTTGAATATCTTCTCCTCTCACTGATACACTCAAGGCCTTTGCTATATCCATTGTGATTTGGGTGGTGTTTTTATTCTCCTGTTTTGGAACTCCGCACAAGATTACATTTTTTTCTTTTTCCTTCTGTTCTTGCCAGTTGAGATTGTTTTCTAAGTGTAGTACACGCTTGTTCCGTTCATCATTTTCTTTTGAAATCAATTTTAATTTTGTAATCACATCTTCGGGGCTTTTTTTCTGTCTATCAAAACAGTCGGACATATACTCGATTTCTTCAGTTCTATTATTTCGTCATCTAGGTGTTTCCTTACGGGCTCAAAAAACTCTTGGAGCATTCTTCTAAGGATGCTTTTTAGTTTCTCTTTATCTACTGTTGAATTTGTATTTATTTTCTCCATTGTTTTGATGGACTTTTTGTACGTGGATCACTACCATTTCTTGTTTGCTATTTAATGCGTTTGCATGATTTGCATAGCTAGGATAGAATGCTGATGGACAATTTTTGCAGTCTTCCGAGTTTGCGACTTTTTTTTTACAATGTTTACAGTATTTTTCATTCTCTGAAGATTTCACACTTCTGATGCCTCCCACCATTTTGAATGAAAAAAATAATAGATATATTTAATTTTCTATGCGGATTCTGCATTAATTATTCAATTGAATGTATATATTTGAATTCTATTTTTATTTAATTTTTCAAGTATATTAATCATAAAACTGAATTGTTTAATATAATTTATTTTCTACTACTTGTTTCCCCGGTCAGCAGTTTTTCGAAAAATCGCAAGTGAAAACTATCCTTGTTTTTTAATGAGGAGGTTGAAACCCTTTTTCACATGCCACCAGGTAGTCTGGGAATCCCCTGAGTACGAATTTTATCACCTCAGATATATACCCTCTGGACACTCCACCTCGTGTGGTAAGGCTTGTCTACGTGTCTCGGCCAAAGCAGTCTCGATGACACGTAGGTAGGGTTGCCAGGCGTTTGGCTAAAGCCGAATATGTTTTTTTACACCCTGTATATCAACGAATGCAATTGCTATCGTGGTCGCAAATAATACAATTATTGATCTTATATACCACATATTTTAGGAAATTCTATCGATGCCTAGAAACCCCCTTATATTTTCTATTACACCCCGTACATCAACTAATGCAATTGCTATCTGGGTTGCGCAGCATGTAATTATTAATCTAATATGCCTTAGGTGTAACATACTAAAATTTCAGCAAATTCTATCGATACCTAGAAACCCCCCTATATAGGCCAGTAGATATAGACAATCAATTAACATTAATTCTAAAAGTTTTCAAACTTCAGTGGTATATTAGTGCATTAATGAAAACAAACTATAAAATTTTGCATAAGTCTGCGATGAACGGAACATTGTTTTAATTGCAAAAAACGTTTTCATGCTTTATTTTAGCACTGAAAATTGCAAAAGTTCTGCAAAGTAGGCAACCGATAGTAATGATGTTTTACAACATGCATTAAGTTTGCAACCTTGTAAAAGTTACGGAACCTTGTTTTTTGTCATTTGTTTAAGTTTTTCATTGGAATTTGTTTAAAAAAATTACAAAAGTTCTGCAAATTGGATAAGTGAATGGAAAAAAAGTTTAACATATTCAACAACATTTGCGACCGTTTCTGAAAAACGCATCATTGATTTATCAAACTTTTTTAGCGACGCCGCCATTTTCAATACACCCAAGCATTGAAATAATTACAAAAGTTTTTTATTGTGGTTGCAAATAAAGAATATCGCTCTCAGTAGATATGTAACTTTGCACCTCATCGAAAAAGGAACCTATTTATTCACAATTTTTTTTTTCATTTTTACAACTCTCGAAATATTGCAAAAGTTCTGCAAATTGCAGTTATAATTACGACTAATATTTTACGTGACCCAAGAGATTTGCAACCGCCATTGTTCAACGGAACATTTTTTTATTCAATTGTTTTTTTTTCTATATTAGACTGGCATACGTCTATAGTGGTCCAGTCAAATACTTGAATATCCATCATTCATCGCGTATATCTGTTATATTTTGTACTGGTTGATTGGAGTTTTATTCTGCGATGTTTATTCCAGATCGGTATGTATAGCTATTGTTTCGGATGTGTAGTTGAATGTGGTGTCCACTGATTTCGTTTGTGACATTATATTAAAAAATTCCGCTATAGCTGACAAGTGCTTAATTTGCGGTGAAAATTTTATACAGTCATTTTCAACCAATCAGATGCTTTATTTCGACATTGTTACTATGGTAACCAGCAAATTTTCTGAAAATTTTTCATAAAAAAAAAAATTTCCCGGTTAAAAAAATTCAAATTTTTATTACTTATTTATAAGTTTGAATATTACAACAATTTATTAAGGTGTACATTCTATAATATCATTAATTAATTTCAAATTCTTCAAAAATTCCACTTCTACCTCCTCTTTCCTAAGTGGTGAATAAAACACAGAAGCGGTGTTTTTTTAACAATATGCCTGTGTTTCATAAAATAAAAATAATACTGAGACACCAGTTTATTTCTTTGAGTATTAGATTTGTGTCCAAAAGAAGGCACAATAACACAGAATGTTCCAATCTCTTTAAATAAGTTTTTTGCAGATTTAATTCAGATTCTTCCACTAGGTATGTTAGATATTTTACATTTTTATGGTACATTTTAATGTGCTGTGATTCTTTGCAAAAGGAACACAATTCATACGATTGAAAATTCATTTTATTATAACTTTTTTACTAATTTATGATTGTATACAATGTTATGAGGAACTTATAATGCCACAAATAAAATATTGATTGACAGGAGTAGTAAATGTCAAATCCATGGCTAACTTTACAAAATATTTTTTTAACCGGCAACATACGCCAACAACATTCTTTTTAGAATAAAGAATAAAATATCCCGATTTCCTGAATTATTTGAAAAACAAATTATTACCGCTAATATTAATTTTTCTTAGAATTAAACCTGAAAGAATATGAAAAATATTTAAGTATATATGTATAGGTATAGTTATATATTCTTTGCTGTATATCACCTTTGTTTGTAGTCAATATTGACATTTCCCTGAAACCTAGTAAGAAAATTATATGAAATCAATTACTTTCAGATTATAATGTATCTGATATTATAAATTTGATTTTACTAGGGCACGAGAAAATAAAAAAATATCCCAATACGAACACCCACTTTCATTTTTTAATCAATATTGACAGTTCCCTGAAACCAAGTAAGAAAATTATATGAAAACAATCAATTTTATATAAAAATATCTGATATTATAAATTTGATTTTACTAGGGCACGAGAAAAATAAAAAAAAAATATCTTCCGCAATACGAACACCACTTTAATTTTTAATCAATATTGACAGTTCCCTGAAACCAAGTAAAAAAATTATATGGAAACAATTAATTTTACATAATAGTTTATCTGATATTATATATTTTATTTTACTAGGGAACGGGGAAAATCAGAAAAAAATCTCCCCCAAAACTCCCATCACACACAGCCTTCTATTTATTTGTGAATAGCGTCAAAATAAATATTTACATAATGTTTTCTATTTAAATATAATTCCGGTATAAAATTTTCTTACCGAATTCCCACGTGCTTGAATTAATTGCGGGAAATTTGTCTCGTACATGAATTTTTAAAGAACATTTTCCAAAAATTCATGAACTCAAAAAATATCCGGCAATAATTCATGCTCTAGGGAGATAATAAGTGAAAATTTGGCAAGTAATGACGTGTAGCAATTCGACGGGAGAGATTTGAATTTACTGTATCAATGTAGTGAAATACGAAAAGACGGGAAAGCATCTACTTTAGGGTAATACATTAATTTTCCATAGAATAATTTCAAATTCAAATTGGCAACGTCGCTTCACGTGAGCTCTCTCTTGGTGGAGTGAATTGATAGAAACTGAAAATGCCCTTTTAAACTGGATATAAAAGGAAATTTCGTTGATTTTAATCTTGATATAATGAATGATATAGTATTTTCAATTTAAAGCTGAAAATCGTGGGCCTAAAGTGATTCTTGGAAATTACAATTTATAAATATAAAAATCATTAGGTATAATACATTTAGGAGAGCCGTAGAAGGTAACATAAAGTTTTATATTACTGGAATTTATATGGGAAAATTATTAGGTTAACTATATTTATGAGCTTTTATTTAACTTGTTCTGTTCGTATGTCAGTCTGTATGTCAGTATGTCAGTGCGGTTCAAAATTTGTAATCCATATTTCAAGCACTTCCTGGCATCCGATTGAGCCGAATTTATCCGGTGACAATGAATTGTGATATATTCGTTAGAGAAAAAACAAAATGGCGGCTTCAAGATGGCGGACGAGCTCTATGATTATTGTCCGATTCTATTCAAAATTGGTAGGTATGTGGGTTGTCAGAATCGGAGATTATGATTTTTTTTTGTCAAAATTCATGAAATCAAGTTGGCGGACCAGTTTTGTGATTTTTATCTGATTCTATTGAAAATGAGTATGTAGTGGTTTTCGGTATCTGAGTTTATGATTTTTTTGTCAAAATTCATTAACGTTTGAGTTCACGGTATTTCAAAGATTTTATTATCATTTTAATTGTAAAATTACTATACCCGCTATATCATAGTTTAATTCTTAAATTTTATATAACTTTGAATATGAAATAAAATCTTAATATTTTGTATAATGTAAAAATTTGTTTAAATAAAAAAAACTAGTTTTAGCTGAAAAGTGAAATTTCAAGTTTTGTCTACTTTAAGTAAAAACAATTAATCCGCGATTGCGGTGTTGCCACAAACCCATTCCAGAGTTCAAACTAAATCAAGGAAACTAAATCATTTTGAAAATGACTACAGGGCCATATCAGATGGAGATTCTGTGGGCGTAACTCTCCATACGAAATGCAAAACGTTGTATTGCTTTTGCTTCATTTGCGATGAAGATTTGACGAATGGGGACCTCGGTACAGTAAAGAAAAAAGGGATTTGCTCTCTTATCAGCTGTAGCGAAAAAAGGGGTGACGGAAAAGTATCATATCTTCATGGATTGTCATATGTGACCGTGCATGAAAAATGCCGGAAATTATACACGTCTGAAAAGAGCATCAAAGCAGTCTTGAATCGATCACAAGAGCTGATTCCAGAGAAGAACGATCAACAACCAACTGAAAAACAAGAATTCAATTTCAGGGAGAATTGTTTATTCTGCGAAAAACAGATCACAGAACAATTCCTTATCAACGAAAGCAAGAAACCTCATTCAAAGCGAAATAACGTTTTTAAAATACGCAATTCGAGCGCGGAAAATGGCATCACAAAAGCTGCCAAGCAACACGATGACAGTTGGAGCCAAAAAGTACATAATGAAATGATGACTAAATATATAATAAAATAGGAATTCCTCATTATCAGTGCATTTAATCCATACAACCTGGGTAATAATTGCGATACAACTGACAGTAAGTTGTATCAATTTTCTCAAGTCCCTGTATAGAGGAACTGAGGTTTCAAGAATCTTATATACTAGTACAAAAATGACTTTAAGATGAACAACAATTTTCCATATGAATTAATCTGTCTAAAACACGTTATAAAATATATTCAGCTTTTGCCAACCACACTGTATATAATATTTTTTTAACTTAACTATTTGAAAAAAGGAAACTATGGTGGATGAACAAGTATCACTCCAAATCAATTGTAAGAAAGTTCTACAATTTATAAAAGTCAAATGCTTATACATACTTGTTTACATAATATTTGGAACTCTATCAAATGAGTAAAAAAACAATAAAGAAAAAATAAAATTCGTTGAATGAGCACGTATCATTCAACGAATGATTCATAAATTTTGATAATTATTTACTAACACTAGATATAAAATTAATTTGAGTCAATAATGAAACTGTGAAAAATTTGCATTACAACAAATAAAAATATTTCGGAATGTATTCCGCAGTTTTTATTCATACATACTACAAATAACTGGAGATTCTATAGAGTAGTTCAAAGTTCAAGGCTAATTTATTTTATGATTTGAAAAAACGAATTGCCATACTCAAATATGTGGTTAAAATTTCATAAAAAACATCTTTACTTTGGATAGAGATTTCGTAGAAAATCGAATAAGCCATTCACTTCAATAATAGTTGGAAAATATCTAATATGCCAGATTAATACAAAACACAAAAATAAAGCTTACCCACTGTTACAGATTCTGGATTTCACACACAATAGTTTTATCAAACGATTTCTACATTCGGATTATTAGCTTTCAATTTATTTACTGTTTTCTTTAGTTATTGAATACCGACTTTTTTCTGACGCGCACTGATTTTAGATAAAACATTTTCTAGTTCCGATATTTTCATAACACTTTTAAGTATACATTTTAATGGTTCGTATTGACCGTCAACTGAATTTTTAATCGACTACATCAAATATTTAGTATCCAAAATATTTGCTACTTCTATCTGTGTACTGACTGGAATTGAAAGCTGTGAATGAAAGTTGATTAAAAAAATTCTGGCTTCTTATATCCTTCTAGTGGATGATGTTTCCGTATTAATTATTATTAGTCGTTAATTTATAATATTACATTCTTGGGATGAGTAACAAAACAAAATTTATTACCTTGCCCATATTTTTTATGAGCGGTTCAGATAGGAGTAACACATATGGTAAAAATCATTTTTTACTCAGCTGGGGTGTTTAGAATTTTTTTGGTTGTTTTTATAAAATTTTCTTATTTTATCTATTGACATGTTTAGTACTCAATGGATTTTTTCCTTAACCACATCTGGTAGCTATTTTTGAATGCATTGTCAACTTCTTGGAATGGATTATTCTCTAAACCTACTTTTCATATTTATGTATGCATATTCTCGGGTCATGACAATAGGTATGTTTTTATTGAATTAAATAAAATTATAATATACCTTTCCACTCGACTATTTTACTCCAATTGCGGTTTCGCATGAAGAATTCCATTGAATCTGAATGGAGGACGGAAATGTAATCGACACGTAAAAATTTTAAAAATAATGAGGGGAAAAACATTGTGACGTAACACAGTTGTAGGTTAATCGAACTAATTTACAACTGTATGACGCCAAAAAAATTATGAAAACTTTTCGGGATATTCTTGATCCTCCATCAAACGTACACAGAGGATTTTTTTATGCAAATTCTCAATTGTCATATGATGTTATGAATTCATATCGAAAACGTTAGCTTTCAACATTGAGTAATTGCACCTTCTTGTCGATAGTTAACTGATGAATGTCATTAACTATGTATATAAATATCTTCATCATTCCGATAACACAGGTGTTGCAAAAATAACTTTTGTTAATTTCTAATGTTCCGCATTGTAACATAGTTTGCAAATTATTATACAGCCACCACTTGGTACAATGAGTTGTCTGTCCAATTTGCAGAACTTTTGCTTTTTTTGGGAGAGTACAAATTCGAAAATATTTTTTAATTTTATTTTACCCTTATTTCCGTATTGCAGACGAGGTTGCAAATTAATGCAAACATTGTACGTCAGGAACTCTCTATTTGCAACCATTATTTGAAACTTTTGTAATAATTTCGATACTTATTGTAATAAAAAAAATTAAATTCATGAAAAAAAATATTTTCCGTTTGACGCAAAAGGTTGCAAATCAAAACTATTCTCAAGAACATTATTCTAGTTATTTTTTTCGAGTTTGCAGAATTTTTAGAATTTTCATCGAAAAATTAGGATCAACAACAGTTTTTTTTCCCTAAATCAAACAGTTCCGTTTTGTTTGAATGGTTGCAAATCTATCAGAGCAAGTATATAGCTATTTTTCAAAACTTGGAAAGTTTGCAGAACTTTTGCAAATTTTTTCGCGCTAATAATGTGAAAATTCATTAATTCCTGATTTTCAACATCTTCCGTTCAGAAAAAAGGGTTGCAAAATGAGGCTAAATATCACTCGAACGTACTCTTCACCCTACTGGAGTTTTAAAACTTTTGTAATTATTATTAAATTTTGGGAAAATAATGTCTATCTCTACTGGCCTAATATGTGTGCCTAGTCCTTTACTATTCTCATAAAGGGTTTTTGTATTCACTTTCAAATTCTGTGAACTTTCTGTTATGGCAGATATGTCGATGAGTTCTCGGGATTCCTGAATTGACTACTCATTTGTAATAGTTCATTTAAAGATTTAGCAACATTATAGGTTTTCTCAAGCGATAATTATAATTCCCAAATTAATAAACCATTCCTCGATTTGTTTCATACTGCTGAAATGTATACAGGTTGCAATTGCTTCCCTAGGAAACTTCCAATTCTGTTCATTTTTTCATTTTTATCGATATCTTTGGTAACTATTAAAAAAAATTAGAATACAGGTTGATGAAAATAAAATCTGCAATGACCCGTTCATCCTCGAAAGTGACAACATGGAATGCCATGTCTAAATAGTCCTTCATCAATTGTTTATTCCAAAAATATAATATGACATTGTTTAACGCATTGCTGAAGTCTGTCACAACCCTCCTAAATAGCAGCAATTTTTTTTTCTTCTGGAGTACGAACGATCTGAATTTAGCAAGCAGAAACTCACTCTATCAGCACCAAAAATCAAGAAAATCCGAGCAAATCGAAAACCCCACTGAAAACTTTAGAAAAACTTAGTCTTCTATCAAAATGCACAACCCCTAGGAAACTGCCTCAACAGTGTTCAAGCACGGGCTGCAGAACTCAACAGTTACGTAATATGCATCACTGAACATTGGCATATGAACTCAAATTTAAGGCATTTGAACATCCCAGCTACTGCAGAGGTGAAGGTCGCCAAGGAGGGATTGCAGTATATGTGTCAAAAGAACTATTGAACAGTACAGCTGAAGACCGAAAAAGTCTTCGAGTGTTCCAGCCGTGTGTATATACAGATCACCCGCTAGCGACATTTAAAACTTCCTCCACAAGTTGAAAACTCTGCGGAGTATTTTACACGATCATAACCAATCCTATTTTATAGCCGGAGACTTTAATATTGACACTGCAAACAAAAATAACAAAGACTGTGTAGAACTCTTAAACCTCACAGGTGGTTATGGTATGGAGCTGACAATCTCTGAGGCAACCAGAATAACACTTCACTTCAAGGACATGTCCCGACAATATTCTCGAGAATTACAAACGCGATAAATCAGGTATCGTCATTTCTACCGGAATTTCAGATCATCTAGGGCAAATACTGAAAAGAGATATAAAAACCAAAATAAATAGCAAGTTTAAAGAAAATCAAAAATTCAGTAACGATAATGTTCATAATTTCTGCTCCCAAATCAAAAAAGAAACTTGAGATGAAGTACAGACGAAACTGTTTTAAGCTTTCTAAGTATCTTTTTTACTACTTTGACACAAACTTTCCGAAACTGAAGTACAGAGCCAGAAAGTGCCTCAACTTAAAATCAGAGGAAATAACTATAATGAAAGATCATCTAATACTATTTCAGACATTATCAAACTCAGACGTACATATTCCTGGATACAATGTCACATATAATGGCACTGACTTCAATAAAAATGAGTGTGATTCTAATCAAATCTGAATTATAATATCACAAACATCAAACTTGTGGGAAGTGGTGTAACCCTATCCATTTTGAAGTTTGCTTGCAGTGGTTTATCTTATAAAATCATAGGCCTATACAGACCACGTCCTAGTAATTTGACTGCATTCATTGAAGAGATTGGCGATTTTTTCACGATGAGCGAAGTTAGTCCTAAAATTGATTTTTTTTCATTGGTGACATTAATATAGATATTATTCAAGATGATGATGCGAATGTAAATAGATACATTTCTGTCCTTGCTAAACATGGCTTTAAGCCATACATTTGAAGGCCCACTCATATAACACCAAAATGAAAATAATAAAACAACCTTCAACTGATATAATATAGCAAAACTAAAGGACCACTCATCCCAAGAAAATTGGCATAATGTCTTGCAATCTGACCATGCACAACATGTCACTGATATATTTTACATAATCTTTGATAATCATTTGGAAACAAGTAAGAAGATATTCCAGAATAACACTACAAGAATAAATCTACTAAAATTAAGCCTTGGATAACAGCTGGTTTAATACAATCAATAAAACAGAGAGACAAAATGAAAAAAATGCTCAATTGTAGATACTCACCTCTTCTAGAACTGGAATACAAACGTTATAGAAATCATTTAAATAAACTTCTGAAGAAGATAAAAAATGAATACTACTTAAATCAAATACAAAATAGTCAATATGACATGAAACAAATTTACCGTATCATGAGTGAGGCAACCAATGAAAAAAATAGTAAAGTATCCAGCAAATTCTAAGTTGTTGACGATCATGGCAAATATTTTGGTGTTGATAAAAAAATGTCAGACTATTGTGTCAAATATTTTACCAATATAGGTATTGATATGCTAAAAATGTCCCTACTCAGCAATCTGTGCTGCCACCAATCACTCCAAACCAAAATTCCATGTTCTTAACTCTTGTAATGGAAAAATGAACTGATACAACAAATATCTTCACTAAAAAACAATGGTTCACCCGGAATAGACAATATTACTACTAAGATGATTAAAAATATTCACATTCATATCTTGGTTCCCCTTGTATATATTTTCAACATCATCTTCTCAACTGGAGTGGTCCCTTACCAGTTCAAACAATCGATAATAACTCCTATTTTCAAAGCAGGTGACAAAACAAAAATAAATAATTACAGGCCAATAAGTGTACCTAACAATTTCGCTAAAATCTTTGAAAAATGCCTTAAAAATTGTTTTCCGGCGACCTCGAATTAACGAGTCTGTTTAATCTACACGAAATCGATCGTTAATGACCCATATTAAGGTTCAATTTCTGTATTAATGCATAATTGTGATATATGCAGCCAAACATACACCGAAATCGACCATTAATAACCTATTAATGTTCGATTTCTCTATTCATGAGTCATTGTGGTATGGGCATCTAAACATACACGAATTCAAATACTAGTCAAATGTCAAATCAATTACCTTCGCGCTGTCAAATTTGTGTATTTTAAAATCCAAATATTGTAAGTTTCCTCCTAGTTGAAGCAAATGGATTCGAAAATTTCATGTTGACCCCAGGAACGAGGTCGACGGAATTTTTTTGTAATCAACTCGCGTTTAATTATCTCTATCATTAATCGCCACCATTAATACACTAGTTGATTAAATAACTATTAATGGAGTTCCTTAAAGCAAATCAAATCTTAAATGTTTATCAGTTTGGCTTTCAGGCTAGTAAATCTACCAGTGATGCCATGTATATTGTAGTGAACGAAATTATAAGAAACCTTGATAAGAGTAGAAAATGTATAGGGGTGTTTCTAGACCTGGCGAAAGCATTCGACACAGTGAACAATCAGAAACTTATCTGTGTCCTTGAAACAAATGCGATTCAAGGCTCTGTGTTGAATGTTTTCAGCCATTATCTAGAAAACAGACAACAACAAGTTCAAATCAATGACTCGTTAAGTGAACTACTGTTAAAATAAGAGTACCTCAAGGAACGGTCCTGGGACCAGTACTCTTCCTACTCTACATCAATTCAATGCTTTCACGATTACATTTTTTTCCTATGCTGATGACACTGTAATCCTATTTGAGGCTGATACTTGGCAACAAGCTAAATTGCATATTCAGAGAGAACTAAACATAATAACGAATTGGCTAAATACTTTCCAGCTATCATTGAATGTTGAAAAAACACACTATATAGCTTTTTGTGCCAATAACGCAAATAGACCAGAGTTTCAGAATATTAGAATCACTAATCTGAATAAAAACATCACAGAAGTCAGCTACTTATAATATACAAATCACTCGTGGAGTCTCTCCTACGGTAGGGAATAATAGTGTGGGGTGGTCTGTATGAGAACTCTCTATAAAATCTCAAAGTGATCCAAAACTACATATTAAAAATTATCTTTAGAAAAAAAAAAACGATCTTCAACAATCTCTTTATATTCTCCAGATATATTTAATATTCGATCTTTATATTTTCTAACAGTTTTAACATTTGGCTAAAGAGTGTTTATTGTCAGCACCTTTCAATCTTGGTTATAGTACACGGGGCAAATTGAACCAGCTACTTGTTACACCACTTAACAACAAGAACATTACTCACCGATTTGTAACATACATTCTACCTAAAGCTTATAATTTATTACCTTTGGCCATTTGAAAGTTTAACACACTTTCAAATGGCCAAAGGTCATCAAGAAATTCACTTCAGCCATAAAACTATATATTTACAGTAAGCACAGGGACTTCATGAGAATTATAGAAAAAAAAATTGTATATTTAATACTTCCAACCATATCAAATGCACTGACAAATTTTCATTCAGACATTTATTGTTTATTTTATATTTATAGTATATTTTTACTTTGTATTTCTTTATCTCTCACTCACTTAGAGTGTGGGAGGAAAAAAGTGCTAAATTTGAAATTTCTATGCTTTATTATCAATAATATTAAGTTTTTCACGTTTGTGTTTAACTTGTTTATGTTTCTGTATATTGTATTACATATATATAAATAAAGTTATATTATCCTTCTCAGACGAGTGAAACCAACTCTGTAAAACGAAATAAATCTATCTATCTATTTTTATGTGCACAATATTCATAAATCTTCAGACAATTTCTTGATGATATATACAATTTTTGTTTCATATTCAATATACATATATTATTAAGATTTTTAAATTTGTCTCTGATGAAATAGGTCCAATGTCCTTCTACTAATTTTCTGTCTTCCTTAATTTCAGCAAACTCTTCTGGAGATATCTGGAAGTAACCGAGTCGGTACTTACATTAAGTGCAATTTTTTATGTTTATGGCATTCTTTGGCTTTGCCGAATCCACATATTTATTCAGATTCGCAACAACTTCTGGGATTGATTTGTTGAAAATATGAACGGGATGTTCATAAAATCTTTCTATCAATATTCAATTGGGAATGTTTCCCTTTTCAACTTCTGGAACTTGCTCAAAACTTGATGAAACATTTCTTCCAGCTGTATCACCAATGGAGTTTTCTTGGCTTATGTCAATAAAATCAACGTCTTCCTGTTCTTGTTCCAAACTTAATGAAACATCATCATTGCATCATCAATGGAGTTTTCTTTGATTCCGGGGAAATACTCAATATTTTTAATTTCCTGTGCTTTCTCAAAACATTTTTTACGGTCATACAGTGCTTTCGTAAAGTACTGAATAAATTAATTTTTACCCAAACTATCCATTCCTGAGGAATCTCCTGAAACAGGTCGATTTTTAATCTCAATTTGCCACATTTATAAGGGAAAATTAAATATACAGGGTCATCCACGTTTGACTAATGACGTCCGCGACAATTTTTTCAAATGGAATACCCTATATATTATTCAATTTTTGGAATCTCCATGGAAAGCTGATTTCAAAAATATATGACACATAGGGTTTGTATACAGTGTGTCTGTTAAATTCAGTGCTCTCGTAAAGTAGTATATAAATTCGTAAAAAAAATTAAGGAATAATTTTTGGAAAGAACGCTCGAAGCCGTCAAATTTTATTTTCATTTGGGCATTCTTTCAAATTTAATTAACACCTACAGAATGATTCGTGTAGGAGAAATGATGTCATCGGTATTTTTTTAATGGCAACTCCATTTTTCAATACGGAATGTGAAAAGGTGATTATGAGTATGGGTGAAATGAAAATAAAATAAGAAAAACTATTTTGAAATATGAAAATACTAAATTTAATGGCAATGATAGCTTCAAACAACGATAAAATTAAATGTTCAAATTGTGCACTGTTTGCTATCTGACAGTAGCCAAGACGATGAATAAATTCTTATTGAACATTGTCAATAACGTCAGGAGGTATCCATTGTATCTCGTGACGAATTCTTGCTTTTAAATCTATCTATCTAAGTAACCAAGTGGTGTCAAATCTGGAGATCTAGCTGGCTACTCAATCGGTCCCCTTCTCCCTATCCAACGATTCGGAAATCAGCTTTCTATGGAGATTTCAAAAATTGAATAATATATGTGGTGTTTCATTTGAAAAAATTGTCGCGGACGTCATTAGTCAAACGTGGATAACCCTGTATATTTAATTTTCCCTTATAAATGTGGCAAACTGAGATTAAAATTCGACCTGTTTCAGGAGATTCCTCAGAAATGGATAGTTTGGCTAAAAATGAATTTATTCAGTGCTTTACGAAAGCACTGTATGATCAATTAAATTTTCTTCATTTAGACCGGAAAATTCAAAATTTGTTCTGAACATTTTTTACCGTCACTTGATCTATACTGCCTTCTGTAAAAGTACAGAATTTTCTTAACATAATTTTTTTAATCTTGAAACAATTAGATCTTTTTATATTGACTTTTGAAGAAAGATCTTGGAAATGTTTTTCCAATGTTCATTCAAATTAATTTTGCATCGAGTCAGACCCATACTCCTTAAATATAAAAAAAAATATAAATGCATATCTGCTTCTGAAAAATTATTTTTTAATTCTTTTGACATATTTCCCATGTCTCTTCTGATAGCTACTATGGAATAACATAAGCTAGAACTTATTGCACCAAATATATGTTTGACGTATCCTGTATAACACTATAACCTGCCGTAAATTTTTTCAATTTATTATGTTATATTTTGAAAAAGAGAAACATTCTCAATTGAATATTGATAGAAAGATTTTTCTGTGAAATGAAAAATCCACGATAAAAATGAAGTTATTTTTTGTGAATGTCTAACAGAAAACAAATACTTCCCCGGCTAAAGCCACGCTGGACATTGAACTACATCTGATAGATATTCTGAAAAGACCCTAACTCAAAAGAAAAATCTGAAATTGAAAATTTGCATTTTTATCCAGATAGTTATTTGATTTTCTATTCCAGTCTTAATTAAGAACTCATTAAGATGAATGAGACAAAGAAGAATGTTTTCCAAAAGAGAGTACTTACCAGAAATCATCCGTAACATTGATTTCATGAACATCCTGTTCATATTTTCAATAAATCAATCATGTTATATTTTGTTATTTTAAAAATTCTATAATTTTTTTTACGTCTATTTTTTATTTAGGCGCCATTATTTCACTTCTGAGTAAAGCAAAACAGTTTTCCACTGGATAAAAGGCAAAATATTAGCAAAAAACAACTAACCCTGGCTTTTTTTTTCGAGCGAAATAGGTAATTGATGGATACCTTTGAATGGATGATGCAACTTATTTTTGAATAGTTCCTGTTGAAATGCCGATAATCGGCGACTGCACACTTCACAACTCAGTTAAGAAGGTGCAAGTTCAAAATCAAAATGTTTTCTTTATCGACAAACCCTACAATATGTTCGCGTCTACAAAAATACACCTATATTAGGCTAACTCTCAACCTGTTCAAAAGATTTCCTATAATAATATCCCTATACAGTCAATTGCCATCGACCACCATACCCTTCAACAATCGAACAAACACAAATAACTACCTGTTAATAATTTTCGTTCGAATTACAAAATATAGAAAACAAACGACAAACAGCACAAATATTTTTCTATGAACTTTCATAAGGTAAAAATGTATTGAAGTAATATTACTTACTCCTCTTGGAAAATTTGCAAACGAATCAACAGATGGCGCTACGAGCGTAACACTATTTAAACAAAATAGAGAGAGAGAGAGAGAGAGATAGGTATATTTCAAGTTTTTTTAACATTGAATTCAATCTAACAACTATACTTGCAGGGTCAGTTCCGTAACATGTGACAAGAGTGTCATCTGCAAAAAGATTGAGAAAGTCACAGTCATTAATATAATTGATATCATTTAAATAGATGATGAACAGTAACGGACCCAAAACGCTCCCCTGAGGTACACCTATATTGTTAGTTAATTCATCAGAGACTGATTTGCCTAATTTTCAGAGTTGATTTCTATTTGAGAGATAGTCTTCAAACCATTTCAACACAGTACCTTCAATTCCATAGTATTTTAGTTTTCGTATTAGAATTTTCCTGTCAATAGTTTCAAAAGCTCTCTTGAAATCTAAAAATACTGAGATAATAAATTTGCCCTCATCAATCAGTTGTTTCCATTTTGAAATAGTGAGTTGTAATGCTTTTTTTTGAAGATTTAGAGGCTGATTATATACTACTATTCCAATATTTTTTTCAATTGGGGGTAGTGTATTAATTGGTCTGAATTCTAATGCCTCGGTTGGATTGGGAATTTTTGGAACGGGAATCACAGAACTCAACTTTAATTTGTCGGGAAATATACCCTGTTCCAGTGAGGAGTTTATGAGATTGATTACCACATAACCAGTTGTATAAAAAGTTTCCTTAAGGAATTCAACACTGAGTACCTCATTGGAACTGTCTTTGTTTTTAAGTGAGAATACGATGGATTTCAAATCGCTTATGGTTATTTTCTCAAACTCCAATTGCAACATAGGCCTCAGAAGACCATTCAACAGTGTTATCTATAGAATTTGATATTTCTTTCACACTATCGATAAAAACAGAGTTGAATTTATTGGTGGCTTCCAGTTCAGTTTTAACAACATCCACTGAATTTTCATTGCTAAAGTTAATATTAGTGTACCTTATTGGCCGGTTTTCACCTTTGATTTTTTTAAAGTTTTCCACATTTCTTTCGTATCATTCCTATTTTCATCAATTTTATTCTTATAATATTCATTTTTTTTGAGTTTCATCAAATTTACAACTGCATTTCTTTTAGTTTTAAATAATTCCCACTGTACTTCCCTTTCATCTCCTCTACTTTTCTTGAAATTCTTGTAGGCTCTGTCTCTTTCTTTTGTTTTGAGTTTTACTTCTCCATCAAACCACGGAACTTGGTTATTCTTATAATTTATGGTAATAATAGGTGCATTTTCATCCAAAATTGTTTTACAACTATTTTCAAGATCTGAATATATTTCATTAATATTATTAGAATTTGTCAACCAGTCAGTCGTTATAAGCTTTAAGTTGATATCATGAAATACCTCATTATTTAGTTTTCTCATCTCAAAATTATTGATAGCTTCATAGGAGTTTCTGTTGTGCAAATTAATACTGATAACAGAGTGATCTGTAATCTTGGGATAGTCATGAACATGGACATTAATATCGGTTTCATTTGATAGAACATAATCAATCAAGGTATTGCTGCTATTGCAACATCGAGTACATTTGTTTACTAACTGTTCAATGCAGTAGTCTTTGATTATTTCTTTAATCTTTTTAGTACAGAATTGCTCACTTAGGTAGTTAATATTTACATCACCTATTAATAGACACCTAGTATTACCCACAAAATACTTATCGCACCATTCTTCAAATTTCTTCAAGAAAGCGGCATGGCTAGTATTAGGCGAGTGATACAGACCTCCGATCATCCATTTTTCACAATTGAGGTTGACCTCAACCAATTGACACCAATAGTTTTTTCCAAAATCGTTTTCTTCTTCACTTTAAATTTAACATTTTCTCGAAGATAAATGATCACGCCTCCAGTATGTCGGCTCTTTGAGTCACATCCATTTATCCATCCATTTATTTGCAATTCACAATCATCCACGTCCGATGTACACCTGGCTTCACTCAAAATCATTAAAGAAGGTTGATATGACTGCGGATTTATTCGAAACCTGGTTCAGTGAGCAGCTTCTCCCAAATATTTCTCCAAACTCTGTTATTGTTATGGATAACACTTCGTATCATTCTCGGTTATTGAATAAAATACCAAACAACACAAAAAAGCAGATATTGTTGATTTCATGCGAAATCATAATATGGAAATACCTGAAAAGATTCCAACGAAAAAGCTATTACTGGCGGCCATAAAACAACGTAATTTCAAAAAGGAGTATATTATTGATTCGATGTGTGAAACACGTGGTCATATTCTCTTACGTTTGCCTCCATACTATTTTGTGTTCAATCCAATTGAAATGGTTTGGGCCACAATGAAAGAAAGCTTCCGGAAATGTAATCAGTCAACAACCTTGAATGCTGTGGTGCTTGACAATATAAGGCGAGTAGTGAATGAAGTAGATAATAGTGATGTGTGGAAGAACTGTGCGGCCCACGTTATAAAAGAAGAGAAAAAATATTATGTGCAAAGTTCCATAAATCCGATTGTTATTCAACCGATGATGATTCCACCTCATCCGAATATAGCGAAGAAGAATTTTGATTGTTTTGTACCTATTCACTATGCGTGCCTTATCAATTTTTAGTGAATATTTGAATTACAAAAAAAAACTGTCCCACCTCTCACTGCCCGACAATGATTTTTGCGTGTGGGGAACTGAAGTTGATGCGTATAAGATTGTTTTGTACCTACGTGCCATTGCCTCATAAATTTTTAGTGAATATTTGAATTAAAATAAAAACCTTCTGATGTACGACAATGACTTGAAATTGAGATACCTATATAACTTTGTTTTGTAACCTTTCCACTTTGCATGCCAAAGCAAAAACCGTAAAATGAAAAAATCCTTGTATAAACATTTTAATTAATCTCCCTAGAATTGAATGTAGACTATCATAATTTAAGTTACTGACTGCAATATAATTGAAAAGCAAACTTCTTATTCAATGTAAGTCAATGTACGATCTAATCACTCATGTGAAACTGCTCTACAAGTAACATTGTGAAAGTAAAAAATAGATATTGACGAAAAAAAATGTAGTAGCAGTATTTCTCGATTCCAAGAGAGCCTTTGTTCTATTCTACTTTTTAAACTTCAATATTAAAGGCTAGCAGACAGAGTCTACAACTGGTTTGACAGCTATTTACAGAATAGGAACATTGTACAAAGGTAAATAAAACGCTTTTTGAACTTTTAAGGTATCTTTGTATGTATATGTATCAGCCAAAAGTGTCGGCCGCTGCGTACAGTAAAATACAATGCTAATATGGTGCTGCCGTGCTCGAACTTTTGACAGAGACTGAATGTCCTGCACATTCACACCTCATGCATAGATATGTCCACTACATGTATAGAGGGCAGCGCGGTAATCGCGGCAACGCCGCACATCCAGCGTTTATCTCCATCCCTCTTAAGCCGACTGATGTTTCCATTTCACATTCCACGCGCCCTACAGTTCGCCACTGTCATGCCTTCGTTCCGAGTGGAGTGTTTTTTTTTTTCAGCAATTGATATCTTCGAAAAGATTAAAAAATTACAATTTTTTTAAATTAATCCCACAATAGTACTGCATACACAGGTAGTTTTTTTTAATCTTAAGATCTGTTCAGCGTCTATAATAAAACATGTGAACAAAGTCCTATCCATTCACGTGTTAGGTATAGGCATTGCGTACAAAAAGACCCATTTTTAATTGCAAATATCTGAATAACTGAACTATGAATCGATTTAAAAATTTGTGAGTCGGTTCAGGGAGGTTATGTTTACACCATACTAATTTTAGGCGATTCCTAAGATTTGAACAAAAGTACAGAACTACCTTAAGCATCAATAGCGGTATTCTACCAGGAAGTCTTTTGGGTCCACTCTTGTTCATTTTATATCTGAATGATATCAATTATATTGAGGAAAGTGAGTTCATAAATCTTCTTGCAAATGACACTGTATTAACAGCAAGTGACGTTAATTTACATACATATTGATTCTAAAACCGTTCACAATTGGAAAACGGATAAATTCGAGATAAACAAAGATGTCAAAGCAGAAATACTGTCTTTTATTGAACTAATAAAAGCATTTATATGAATACAAAGACTACAAGCTCCCTAAGGGGCTAAGTGATGAACAATGCGAATTATATAATTTAAACATTATAATAGGCGCAGACCTAGAAAAATAGCTTAACCACAGAATGTGTAGGGGAAGACTAAAATTGAATATTACAAGTTTTAGAAACCAAGGCAAGGATACAAACTGCAAAGGGGGTCTTTCCCCCGACTATCAAACTTTGGCGCCTATCACTGTTATCGGTCTTACCTCGGGCGCCACCTTTTGGTTTATAGTGGAAAAGGCCACTTTTGCTCCGGGCAGTCTCAGTGAAGAAAGGCACTCCAGGGGTCAATATAGTCGTGACACTGTAACAGGGCCAGCAAGGCAGGCTTTAATTGCCTTTAACTGGGTTTCGAACCTGGGTGGCGACTGCGCACTAGATGTTTAAATTCTACTCAAGATAGTAAATGAAATAATACTAAAAACAGGATAAACAGGTATATTAAATACAATGGAAATACAGTCAGGGCGGCTGCTGTCAGCCTCAAGTTATTACAACAAATGAACGACCGGCAAGCACTAGTTACAGAAAAAGCGGGGAGGGTGTTTTTCAAGCAAGCGGGGTAAACTTAGCAACCAAAAGCTTTTGCGGTGGGGGGTATCGTACGGACTCGTATGCAGAAATTACCAGCGCAGCATTGAAATGAATATGTGCCTCTTACGGCTATGGTTCGATCATGCGCACATCGCATCGGTGGTACTTACAAACATTTCCTGATGTCTTTTACCTGATACAATATATTTACCCAAACACCGATCTCACTGCTTCGGCAAGGCCCGGGACGGTCGTGGACTGCTTCGGTCTTTGGCTCACACTCTGGATACTAGTCGGACGCGTGACTGCTTCTGCTGGGCTCGGCAAGCTACCACTTCTTAGAAATATGTCGAAACGGAACTACAGCCGGCTTCCTCCTCTTTTCCGAATACCTCTCGACCGACTTATATGCGCGCGCCGTTTTGTGGACTCTGTCGATTTCGATACAAAGTATACTTTCACAGAATAATTACCCAGCTTGTAAAATCTTTCGTGCTGTGACGTCAGCTCGGTGCGTGCGTCTCTGTCTCGACTCAACTGTACTGGGTGGCTTCTATCGTGACGTCAGCTCGGTAGCGTGTGCTCTTGGCTCGACTGGACTGCTGTCTCGGGCTTCTATCGGATGACTGAAATGTCTCGTCGGCGTTTGAATATAGCCAGCTTGCTCGCTAAAAATGTGTTCTCGAGAGTCGATAGCCGGCGCAGGTTATATTCGTGCGTGCTATTTAGCTACGTCTGGCGTTATTCGCGTGGTTTCCGGAAGGCGTTTAGTCTGTTTTATTAGGATATGTGTAATCCACGGATTTATCACGAACACGAATGGTATTTCTAGACCTATTATTACTGTCAAGCGGGGTTTAATTCCTTACAGGGAGCTTTTGGCTGATAAATATAGCGGGAAAATAGTAACTTCGTTACATTATTATGAAGCCTTTTTTCGGTAAGTTCTGAGCTATCTAGTTCTTCAATGAGGGGACCATCTAAAGATTTTTAATTTAAAAAAATAATAATCTTCATACAAAAACCCCCCATCGCCTTTTATAGAATTACAAAATTAAAAAACTCCTCCCCCAAAAACCCCCACATACCAATTTTGAATAGAATCGGACCATAATCACAGAGGTCGTCGTCCATTTTGGAAACGCCATTTTGATTCTATGAATGTTGACAAAAAATTCATAATATTCAACTCCGAAATCCCCCATATACCAAACTCTGTCGATTGCGATACGAATTATACTTTCATAGAATAATTACCCAGCTTGTAAAATCCTTCGTGCTGTGACGTCAGCTTGCGGCGTGCGCCTCTGTCTCGACTCGACTGTTCTCGGTGGCTTCTATCGGATGACGCCATGTGCTCGGCTCACTGCTTGTGAAATTCTCCTAAGTGGTAATCCACGTGATGTGACGTCAGTCGGATGACGTCAGCTCGGTAGCGTGTGCCTTTGGCTCGACTGGACTGCTGTCTGTCGCGTCTATCGGATGACTGAATTCTCTCGGCCGTATTTGTAAATATTCTACCTGGTTTGATACAAATGTTTTCTCGAGAGTTGTTGGCTAGCGCAGGTAATACTCGCGCGTGCTATTTATCTACGCTTCGCGGTATTAGCGTGATTTCCGGAGGCGTTTAGTCTGTTTATTAGGATAGATGTAATCCACGGATTTATCACGAACACGAATGGTATTTCTAGACCTATTATTACTGTCAAGAGGAGTTTAATTCCTTACAGGGAGCTATTGGCTGATAAATATAGCGGGAAAATAGTAACTTCGTTACAAAACTTTTGAAAATGTCACAAAAATTCTGAAAAATCTAAATTCCAGAGAAAAAGAATACAGAGTAAACAAAGTAATTCATGTGGTTAAATGAATAAATGAAGTATTCATGGAAAATGAAAGACCTCAATGATCCAGATAGACATACATAGGAATTCATTATCAAAAGTGAAGATTTAGCCCCTGAAGAATGGACAATATGTCGAAGATATAAGTCAAGACCTAAACAGGCAAAGAAATGTCAGGCGGAGGTAGAATCTGTAAAACCTTCTGCAGATACTCCATCCCTTTAAATAGATTGTATAAGAGAAGAGGAGGCAGGGAAACCTGGAAAACAAAAAAGTACGGGTTCTCCACCACCATATTTTGTTACAAATGGACAACATAAATGGGAGGAGACAAGTTTGGATGAATACTACCACGTTACGATTTGAGTGAAAACAATCACTGTTAAACACGGCTAATAGATTTTATAGGGTGACAGTATTACGATCATGATAAATCACATAGGAAAACACTTGCTGTTGTCAATTAAAATGATTAAAATGACATTAAAAACAAAGCATGTAAAAAATTTAAAGAAATGGTTCCGAGCTAAAGGTTTAAAAGGTTTCGGGGTTTTGGGCAGGGATACTGGGATTTCTTATTGGAAATTTCCCGTTAAAATTTATTGTGAAACAGGTAATATCCACGGATTATCATTCGAATTATGATTTAGGATACTGGCTTTTGGGATATAAACCTAAGTAACTTTTTATTTTAAAAGTCCTGAAAGAATTTTGATCAGGAAAAAGAAATTATAAGTTTTAAAATTTGAAATCAACCTTAAAAATAAGAACAGGATATACGAAAAAGGTTATATAAACATATTCAAAAAAAAACCCAAGATGCGAAAATAGAAAAAAACCTTAACCTTAAAAGGACAAAATTTGAAATTAAACCAAAAGAAAAAAAGGAGTAAAATTTAAAAATTTAAATCAAAAGATTCATGAAAAAAAAAGGGAAAACCAGACAAAAAAATTTCCACCAAATTTAAAAGGAAACATGAAAAGAAAAGTAATGACAAAGCAAAAAATTTTGATTATATTTGAAAAATTTAAATAACGAATCTTTAAATAAATAAAGTGACAAAAATATTAAAAGGGAAATCAAGGATAAAAAAAATTATAAATAAAATTTTATGAACTTTAAAAGGTTGGAATGTGAACAAGGAAAATTTTTGAGTTTCAAAAAAGGTTTACTTATTTGATTTTCTTTATTAAACATTGAAATTTCTTTAATTTTTGAAATTGGATTTTTTGTTTTTTTTAAATTGGGTTAAAGTTTTTGGGCATTTCTTTTCATGGCCGGCATTTGTTCCAATATTCGTTTTCATAATTTTTATAATTTTAATTCTCTTTTTTTATTATTTCCGTTCAATTTTTAGTTACTTTTTCTTTTTCACATTGTTTTTTTTTTTTTTAAAGTTTTTTCTTGTTTTGAATTGGATTTGAAGCTATTTCATTTTTATTTAAATCATTGTTTTTAGTAGCAAATTCTTTGCTTTAAACCAATTGTATTTTTAAAATTTTGTATTTGAAAGGTTTTTGTTGAAGTTGGTTTTAATAAAATTTTTTAGGTGAAATTGGGGAATTTAAAGTGTTTAAGAGATGTTTTACGTTTTTTGCGTTAAAATGGTTAAATTTATGCCGGTAGCCCTTTGGGGTTGGGTACAAAAATTCATTTGGGAGTTAAAACTTCGAAGGCTTAAAGGGTTTTTTGGCATGAGAGGGTGGGGAATCTTGAACGGAAAGGTTTATATACATATTAATTTAAAGGCTTATAAAACAATCCCTCATTGTAAACCCCCTTTTTTATCAGCTTTCATTTATTTGTGTCGAATTGTTATAAACCCCGGAATATTCGATTAAGTCTAATAATTTTTTTAGTTTTTTTATTGGGTAATATTGGTAGTTAACCAAGATATGTTTTTTTGGAGTTTTGAGATATTAAATTTTTTTATATTTTTTTTTTTTCAGAAATATTGTTTTAATCTATCAGTCTTTTTTTGATTGAACACGAGGTGTTTCTTGTTCAATCCAAAACAAATAAACAATCCAAAAACAATAGACTGATCGATAGGTTATACAAAGACAATATCTTCACTGAAGAAGAAAAAAAATATTTAAAATGTGGAAACGGTGTGTTTCCAAAGATGTATCATCTACCTAAAATACACAAAAAAAATATCCCTTTAAGACCTATCTTGAGCTTTATTGGTTCTCCAACGTACAACATCTCAAAATATCTTAGTAACCTACCCCAATCAAATATTTGAAAAGATAGTTACTATACAAAAAATTCTTTTCGAGTTGTTCAGGATCTTCACAATATAACCATTCCAAGAAACTACATAATTATCTCTGTAGATGTGGTGTCACTTTTCACCAATATTCCGACAGATTTAGTCATAGAGCTAGTTAAGAAAAAGTGGTACTTAATTGAACCCCATACAAAACTCACGCTTTAACAATTTTTAACATTACTAGACTTTGTTTTTGAGAACAGCTACTTCAAGTTTGAGGACAAATTTTATAAACAAATCTATGGTCTGGGATGGGAAACTGTCTGTCCCCAGTTTGTGCAGATATCGTCATGTCTGAACTTCAGAACACTTCCATAAAAAAATTGTTTTGAGTTACCGCTTTTCAAACGCCACGATATGACATCATACCATGCACTCCATAGACGGAGTAGATATCGCTCAGCATGTTTTCAATAGCTACCACCCACGCCTTCAATTCACAGTCGAGGAAGAGCAAAATAACGGATTACCATTTTAGACATCTCAATCATAAGAATAGATGAGAATAAAATCATCACAGATTGGTATCACAAACCGACCTTCTCTGAGAGATTTTTGAACTCAATTCTCAACACCCTTCACCAAAAGGCCAATATTTTTGAATCTCAAATATAGAGCTCTGCAACTATCACATCCGCCTCTTCATCAAAAAAATCTCGAAGCAATTAAAATATACCTATTGAAAACAATTATCCAACAAAAATTTAAAAAACAAGCTCCTTTTCAAAGAGCAAACCAATAATATTAAACTACCAAATGGAAATAATTTCTTCTACAAAATCCCATACATTTCTGGGTCTTTCAGAGAAGATAAAGAAAGTATTTACTGATGCGCCTTTCAATATTGCATTCAAAAATGAAAACACTATTGAAAAATACTTCACCAAATTGAAATCTAAAACACCAAAAGAACTCGAAAGTGACATAATCTACAAAATTCCTTGTGCAGAATGTGACAAAGTATATATTGGGCAGACAGGACGATATCTCAAAACTAGAATATCTGAACATGAACGGAGCATAAGACCTGAAAACCTCATAAGAACAACAAATAAAACAGGTTTTGCGTAACCCTCAGAAAAAAATCTTCACAAATTCGATTTTGTAAATACAGAAATTGTTGGAAAGCAAAAAACTATAGAAAGAGAGGTATACAAGAAATGATAAAAATAAAAAATACAAAAACAATGCTAATAAGAAAACAGATACTCAATTTCTACCCAACTCCTATTCATACCTAATAAGTAAATTTAAAACACCACAATAATCACACACCATTGCAGCCTATGGTTCCTACACGTACCTTATCAATAAATAACGAAAGAAATCAAGAGGAAAAACAAAACTTTTCCAATCTCCACTGAATGCCTTCATTCAGAAGCAAACTCTCCGTTGATTTCGACATATGTTGACAATTTCTATTTATATTATAACAAGAGGAATCCAAATATATGTAAATGTCCTTTTTAATACACATTTTATCACGACAAGGAACCTATTTTTCTTGTAAGTATCCTGTTGTTTTACTACATGCTTTGTTTTACAATTTTGCAATAATTTTTATCCATGTCAATTTTATATATACATATTTTCAAAAGATTTGACCTATTTACAGCTTAAGTTGTTTGTACCTCTATTGAGGTTTTTATCATGTAATTTATCATGTACTAAGCTACTCTACTATTCACCCTCGTAATATTCACAATCCCTATTGTAGTGCCCTGAGGATGACTTTATAAAAGTTGAAACGTCGGCAACAGATCCATAGTGGTTTCAGTTAATTGACCTTTTCCCAACCAAACTCCAAGCTATAATAACCAGTGAGGTCACAAAACACTATAAGAAAACTACCAATGTTGTTCGAAATGGAATCACAATTCTTGTATGGTAGTCTCCATATGGGAAGAGGAAGAAAATATCGAAGAGCGGAGGAAAACACAAACCCACCTCTCCAAAAAGTGAAATTTCAAGAAAGTACCTCTTAAGTAGACAAACCAATGTCTACTCTAGAGACGAATGAAAAATGGATTGCCCAGAACTGCTAGGTTCAAACCAGGCAGATGTAATTATGGCCTGCATTCACCAATATCACGAATAATGGCAATATAGTTGCATTTGACCGCTTCACTCATTCCCTGCTTCACTGAAATGTGATAAATTAATTAATGAGATTTTTATATTTGCTCCTCACCTACTCCCTCACACTAATTTCAGTTTTCTGTAATATGTATGTGTATGTGTGTGTGGCACTAACTTGTTTTCTAATAGGAAGATGTTTAAACTTCAATTTGGTTGTAGTTTGAAGCTGTTACTCGATAGGTATAGTAATGAACAAAAAATTTTTTTTTTTTACAAACGCATTAGAACGAGATTTACTGAGGCACTAAAATATATAATCTTTTTACTCTGTAAATACTAAATTTCAAGAGTGATTCCAAGCTGTTCCTTGGTATGGTTGCAGTACGAAAAATGTTCCGGAGAGAGGGCATACAAAACTTGTGAACAAATTCTGCCCAGGCACTAAATTATTTTTTTTATAAACATTTCATTCTGTTACTCGATCGGCCAGGTTTTCTGCAGCCAGTTCTCAGACATGACAAAATAATTGCTCATTTTCGAAGGGAAAAATGAAAAAAAAAACTGGCAGGTGTAGGGTTTGAACCCATGCTCCTTTCGAGAAGCAGAGTTTAAATCTGGCGCCTTAGATCACTCGGCTATCTAGGTTAATACTAGATGTCAAAAGTATATCCAAGCTGTTACTACATTGGTATGGTTGCTTTTTCCGAAAAAAGGCCATACAAAACTTTGGCCAGGCACTAAATGATTTTTCTTATGTTTGCTGTGAGTACTAACATTTTAAAAACATTTCATTCTTTTACTCGATTAGCCAGGTTTTCTGCAGACTATAAGAGAAGAGGCTGAAACTTACTCAAGGCGCGAGGGGGCGGCCCCGCTCCACCAGATATCACCTTCAGATAAAAAAAAAACACAAAAATAAAAAAAACAGGAAAACTGACAAATACGTTACAAAATTACATACAACAAACGAACAACATTACCCACAAAATTCATATCCTCTTTCATGATGTAGATCTGGGGAGGACCAGGGGGGGGTGAACGTAATAGATCCCCTCATCCGCAGAGAGAATCATATGGTTTACATAACACACATAACAGTATGTCAAAATTTCCAAATAATTACATAAGTATGCTCACTAGAAGCACAGGAGGAGTGCGTCAGCCTTTAAACCCAAAATTTATATTTACACATAGAATCAATCACAAAGCATTCAGAACACAAAAACTAAACAAAACACCACTCAATACATTACATCATAATCCTTTATCATACATAAATTCAACCACAAGGAAAAATCCACTCACAATCGAGAAGTCAAATACAAAGATACATTTTTATCGTAAGAAAGTTCAAAGTTTCGTTTATAAAGCTCACGCTAGGAGACTGGGAAACACAGGCATAAAATAACATACTTAATATAATGACAGAGCACAGCGTTGGGATCTGCTGGGCCAGTTCCATCGCCCTCTTGCTAGAGGTTGCATTTTCGGCTTTGATCATCCGTCTATGTAAAATACGTGCTTCGGACAGGTGGGGATAACATACTCTTTTATGTATTTGGGCATAATCTAACTTCTTGCCTAACGCTAACAGTTGATCCACCAAAAATAAAAATAAATTTATTTTTACGATTAGTCTTTAATAAGCCAAAAAAATGTATTACCTACCAAAACTTTGCTGTTTGACAAAAAGAAATGAATAGTTTTGAATTTTTTCATTTTTTTCCAATTTTTAACCTCTGTAATTCGTTATAAAAGGGAATTATACACTCGTCATTCACAGGGTGTGCAAGAAGTTAGATTACACCCTGTGTATGTAAGTATTACATTAAGTATGAAATGTTCATTTAGAAAAATGTAATAAATACGTTAGAATTGGTTCTTTATTGGCTATCTTTTAAGGACAGATTATTTTACTATTCCATATTTATTTTCAAACTGATATCTGGAAAACTTTCTACCTACCTCTACCAATTCATTGACCTACCTAACCTAACCTAACCAACAAAGAGTGAATGCAAATGTGGACACCACCTTAGATAAACTAAAAACTATTTAAGAATAACGATCTCTAGAAGCACCAAATAAAAATAAGTTCAAAAACTAAAACCCGACTACTGAAAAATCACGCTCTATAAAAATTATGAAACAAGAAAATATTCTCATTTGAAATTGTTATGCCACTTTGTTCTAAAGCTTATGATCGCTTACTACTGTTAGAATGTATTGTTTTGTTAGTTAACAATATATATTTATTTTTGAAATGTGCTAACTAAGCCCTTTCATTTGATACCCAACACGGCATCATTAAAAACAATATTTTTTTTAGTTCATAACTTTATATCCTCTAGAGGGCGCCATATTCAATTTAATGTGACGTCACATAGCCTATAACCAGCGGACCATCAAGACGTTTCCAACGATACCTCATTTGTCAAATTATGATAAGTAGTTTAGAAGTTATGAGGGAACATGAACATACATACATACCCACGTACATACCGGTCAAAATCATCATCCTTCCTTTTTGCTTCGCCGTAGTCAGGTAAAAAGTGAATATACTGATTGAGGCTTCACAGATAACTTTGGTTTTGTAGATTTTAGGAGGGTTGCTAAAGCTATTCGGCATAACTTTTGGCTTACTTGTTAGATATTTTTCTAAAGCCTCATCATATTCAAACATGTTTCATTAATGATTCTACATATCTCTCAGCTCAAAGTTCCATAATGTATTTTCTGATTTTATTGGAACAAATAATCCATTATTGAATTCAATAAAAGTATATATTTTAATGTCATTTGAAAATGAAATACTGATATTGCCCAATAAACCTAACCCCACCTAACCCACCAGACCCCAAAAAAGTATGTGACATTTACTTTTCCTGGAGGACTATTCTTCCATGTATTTTTATGTATACTCTACTCATGCATTCAATGTTCTTTCATAATTTGAATATTACTTTTTTTCAGATGACATGCTGATCAAATTATGGAATTGGGAAAAAGCCTGGGCATGCCAGCAGGTTTTTGAGGGCCATTCTCATTATATCATGCAAATTGCCATAAATCCCAAAGACAATAATACCTTTGCCAGTGCTTCACTTGACCGTACCTTGAAAGTTTGGCAACTTGGGGCATCTACAGCAAACTTCACCCTTGAAGGACACGAGAAAGGTGTCAACTGTGTAGACTACTATCACGGAGGTGATAAACCATATTTGATATCAGGGGCTGACGACCGTTTAGTTAAAATCTGGGACTACCAAAACAAAACTTGTGTCCAAACTTTGGAGGGACATTCTTTCAATGTAACTGCTGTTTGCTTCCACCCTGAATTACCCGTAGCTCTTACTGGTAGTGAAGATGGTACTGTAAGAGTCTGGCATGCAAATACTCACAGACTAGAGAGTAGTTTGAATTATGGGTTTGAAAGAGTTTGGACTATTTGTTGTCTCAAGGGTTCGAACAATGTTGCTCTGGGTTATGATGAAGGTAGTATTTTGGTGAAAGTTGGAAGGGAAGAACCTGCTGTCAGTATGGATGCTAGTGGAGGCAAAATCATTTGGGCCAGACACTCCGAATTACAACAGGCTAATTTGAAAGCACTACCAGAAGGTTTGTATTAGATATATATATATATATATATATATATATATATATATATATATATATATATATATATATATATATATATATATATATAGTGGGTTTCTTGGGTATTAGGTTTGTATAATTTATATGAATTCCATTCAAATTGTGTTTATTTGCATTACATTTCAGCTTGAGTATTCAAGGCTTCTTCATGACATCTTAAAACTTTGAACAGGCATCTTCATTTTTGGATGAAAATATCTTGCCAATGTTTCAGAAAACCAAGAAAAAATTATATTATTTTTTCATCATTAAAATCTGTAGTTTTAAGATGTCATGAAGAAGCCTTGGGTACTGTAGCCATTTTGTTGTTTCTCATTCTCCAGAAGCCCTAGTAATTCTAACTAGAAGATTATGTCGATTCTGATAGGCAGGGTATTCATAAAAGCGAGTGTCCCACAGGTTCCGTACTGCCCTTGTATTCAATACTGAATTTCATTGGATCCGAAACATTCTGTTATCAGATATTTATTTCTAATCTACAAAAATCACTCTATCTGAACCCAGAATTATAGCGAATCCTTCACAAAGACACGAATTTTAAACCTTATGATGAAAATCATAGCCTATTTACTCTTGTCATTGGAATGCAAAACAAAATCATCACTTATAATGTTTGATTTTTCCACAATACTTTATAACTGAATTCATAATTTTTTTGGAAATCTCATGAAAACAGCAGAAAAGATTGAGTTATACTCGAATTCTATCAAATAATATAGGCAGGGATTAACTTCAACATGAAGTTGTTTTAATTCAAAAACAACTGGTTTTTCCACTATGGGAAGGGCAACACAAAGCTTAGGCCAGACAGCGCCGTCACGAGTCTCGATCATTCAGAAGAAATTATACCGGTGACGTGAAGGTTCTGTCATATATGAAATACATTGAGTTGATTAATGTTTACTTATTTCTTTTTTTCAATAATTCTATGCAATGAGTACTGAAGAAAAGTTACTTGAGAATATAGAAGCATTAAACTCTATTCTCAGATGCAGAAAAAAGAGAAAAACTCCTTCTCAGAAAAAATTGTCAAGTGAGGTTAGGCCAACAAGCTACATTAATTCGTTGAATTTAATAATGAATGAATGATTGAAAAATCCTCCGGAAATAAAATCCCTTGGATTGGAATGTGCCACACAAAGTCGCAAAGTTATTTCTAACTGTTTGCGTCTGGAGTCAAATTAGGGAAAGTACATTCCTACTCACCTACCATATCATTTTGAAAATAATAGCTATCTACACCTGAATAGTTAGCGAAGTCATTAATAAATAATGTTTCACTGTTGTGGTTGATAACAAATGTGCCTGGAAATGTGAAAATGAATTGTTTAAGTCAATCTCAAGTACCATCAAAGAATCAAAATATTATGATTAGCTTAATCATTTGAATTTTTTCTTCCTGAATTCTATATAGTATGAAGATCGGGATATGCGCTATCAGAAACAAGAGCTGGCATTTGCTCAAACAATTAATAAGAGGAATAACTTATTTCTTATAATTTATCTCAAAGTTCAAGACTATTTTATGTTAGGGTTGATCCATTCCTGATATATTTTTATCAATAGCTCCGATCAAATAACATAGACTAGATCAGTATTACAAAGAAACAGTTGAAGGCAACATCTATTCATAATATTATGCACTCAGCCATTGTCGTTTCACATTTAAAAAAACTTATAATAATCATGTTGGCATGATTTTGATTTTTTGTAGTTATTTTTATGTTGTGAAATTATTACTTGTATGATGGTTATAATAATTACAATGAGACTGGAATGTTTTTTATTGTCTTAATTCCAACTTGTTGGGAGCATGTTAAGTTTCCAGCTATCAAGTAGTCAATGTCTGTCAATCCGGCAACGCTGCAGGCAATATTTGAGAGACTAACAAAATTTTTCACAGTTTTGACTTGAGTTTTGTCTTCAGTGTGTATTTACTTTCTAGACAAATTAGCAATATAAACTCAATTATTTTGTGTTTATTGATTGCATATATGTATTTAAACAATGGTGAAGCGATGTGAGGTGTGCAAAAAACGATTCAGAAGTTGTAATCAAATGATAATATTTCCCAGGTAGGCTATCAATATTGTAAACAGCTCCAGGGTGCATTTGTTATTTTCGTTTAGATGTTAGTTCTTTGACTTGGTTGCTTTCTACCCCTTTATTATTCAATCGGATATAATATACTGTTCAAATTCTTGCCTTTCTCAGATATTATTTTAACTTTTCTAAGAGGCCCATGAAAAGAAAGGTGCACTACAAATTCTCTTATATATGTTCACTTCTTCAATTATTCTTAAATCATATGTGTTCTTCCTGATTTCAGGAGCAGAAATAAGGGATGGTGAACGTTTATCTGTTACTGTCAAAGACATGGGAGCTTGTGAAATATACCCACAGACAATCCAACACAACCCGAATGGCCGATTTGTTGTAGTTTGTGGAGATGGAGAATATATCATTTATACAGCAATGGCACTGCGCAATAAAGCATTTGGAAGTGCCCAAGAGTTTGTCTGGGCTCAAGACTCTAGTGAATATGCCATTCGTGAATCAGGCTCAACAATTCGAATTTTCAAAAACTTCAAAGAAAAGAAAAACTTCAAATCTGATTTTGGTGCAGAGGGTATATATGGAGGTTTTCTCTTAGGAGTTAAGTCGGTCTCTGGATTAACTTTTTATGATTGGGATACACTTGATTTGGTGAGACGTATCGAAATACAACCTAGAGCAATTTATTGGTCTGATAGTGGAAAATTGGTCTGTATTGCAACCGAGGATAGTTATTTCATTCTGTCTTATGATTCCGAACAACTTCAAAAAGCTAGGGATAGTAACCAAGTTGCAGAAGATGGGGTAGAATCAGCTTTTGATGTATTGGGCGAAGTTAATGAGTCTGTCCGAACAGGTCTTTGGGTAGGAGACTGTTTCATTTATACTAATGCTGTGAATCGAATCAATTATTTTGTTGGGGGTGAACTTGTTACTATTGCGCACTTGGATCGACCTTTGTATGTATTAGGCTATGTACCTAGAGATGATAGATTGTATCTCGTAGATAAAGAACTAGGAGTAGTAAGTTATCAGTTATTGCTGTCTGTACTTGAGTACCAAACTGCAGTTATGAGAAGGGACTTTCCTACAGCAGATCGTGTACTACCATCAGTTCCTAAAGAACATAGAACTAGGGTAGCTCATTTTTTGGAGAAACAAGGCTTCAAACAACAAGCATTAGCTGTTAGTACCGATCCAGAACATCGATTTGAACTTGCTGTAGCACTGGAAGATCTCAATTCAGCCAGAGTATTGGCACAAGAAGCTAATAATCCTCAGAAATGGAGCCAATTGGCTGAACTTGCAGCCTCAACAAATAATCTACAATTAGCAAAAGAATGTATGCAAAAAGCACAAGATTATGGTGGACTTCTTCTTTTAGCCACCAGTTCTGGAGATGAGCAGATGGTTCGTATTTTAGGGGAAAATACAGAAGCCGAAGGAAAATATAACCTTTCCTTCCTCTCCTACTTTTTAGTGGGTGACTTGACCAAATGTTTAGATATTCTCATTAGTACAGGACGATTTCCAGAAGCTGCTTTTTTTGTGAGGTCTTATCTTCCTGATAGAATATCAGAAGTTGTTGAGCTCTGGAGGGCTCAGGTGTCTTTATTGAATGAAAAAGCAGGACAAAGTTTGGCAGATCCCAAGAACTATGAGAATCTTTTCCCTGGATTACAAGAAGCAATTGAGGCTCAAAAGTTTTTGGAACAAAATAGTAGGGGTCTTTCTCCAGCCTCCATATCAACAACAATAACCTCCAATCACGAAAGGAATGTAATAGCAGAGGTACAAGTGCAAGGAGGAGCTTCAAGTTCTCAACAAAGCAGGTGAATACGAATTATTTGAAAATAAATTTTGATCCATGATTATTGCACCACGGCTCTGGGGAAATTCATTGTAGCGGAAGTTGACCAAGATCAAGTAGTTAAGCCTTTGAATAAATGACAGATAATCGATGTTAAACTTGATTGTCGGAGTCACATTTGTAATCTAAATTGGTGGTAGTAGGTGGCTTGGTGCTCAACTCTCTGCACCATCTTAGTTCAACAAATAATCATCTGTCATATATTCACAGGTAATTCACTTGGGAAAGTTTACCAATATATAGCACTCATAGCACTATTGCTAGTATTTATATAAGGGCAGTGAGAAAGTTTATGATTCGAAGACATAATAATAGAGTTTTATTTACATATACCCAATTTTCTAAATCATATGGCTATAATTTTTATAATAATTATATAATTAATTATAGCCCGACTCAGCTAGTAAAATATGGAAGGGGTTTAATTTTTTGTTCATTAAATTTTTCTCCTGACATGAATTTGGAGGTTGACTAACTTCATTATATGTGTTTTAAAAACCACTCAATATCTTTAATATACATTTCGCAGAACAAATCCATGTTTTGCAATCACCTCTAGTAACTACTCATGTAATTAATTCATTCATTTTGGTTGTAGTTTGTACTATGATGAGGAACAATGAACCCTTCTGAAATTTTGTTATTCTGGAATTTATGTTCCAATTAAGAGTACAACTAAATTTGGACAACTTATGGCCCCATCCTATTCACTGTTTGAATATTTATAGTTGCTTCACTGATATCCAAGCTCAAATGCAAATATCTCAAAGATTTGTTTTGCACTCTTTGAATTATATTAATATCAGCTTGACAACATATAATACAATTTCATTAAAATGCATTATTCCTGATATCCCTTTAGGAGTAGAAAATTCCTCATCAAAATTCTTAGGTGTCTATCTGGATAAAAATATCAAATTCCACAAACACATCAAGCACTTGAATAAAAAGTTAGCATCAGGATGCTATGCGCTGAGAAATGTTACCAAAGAATTCGGAATCCAAAATGGTTTTTACAAGGTAACATGTCATGCCTAATCTTGTGCCTAATACTAATAACTAAGATATCTACATATTTACATATATACATATAGTGACCTAACAAAGCACCTTACAATCCGTTAAAAGCTTGCGTGCCTCTTTGGAGTGCACTGATCATTCTCCAAGAAAAGTTTTCACAGTCTCCAGAGACAGACCGCTTGTGGGGGAGATTACAAACCGACTACTACTACTACATATCACACACGTCAAATAAACCAACTCAGGCTCCCAATTCCAACTTCTAATCCAGTAAAAAATTCACTCTTATAATGGAATAAAAATATACAACAAACTGCCCACGAATATTGAAGAAACAACATGGCTTAGCCTATTGCTTTACGATAATTTTTGTATAATACTTCCCTATACCTATTTCCTTATTTTTTGTGCAAAACATAGCTTCAATTAAATGTTTATTACTGCGGTATTTGGACTCTAACAAAGCTGAAATATTGGGTGTAGTTTACCAATGTTCTGTGCATTAGTCATGTTCAAGGGAATTCGTTCTTCATTATACAGGGTCGTTCAAAATTTGTGATTTTTTCAATAGATACAAAAATGGTGTTTTTTTTTAAATGGAACACTGATTATTATCGAATATCCTGAAAGACCATTAAAGTTCCTTCCAAATGATGTATCATGTTCCTTCCAAATGATGTATCATGTACCTATACAAAAATTAAATATCTGCATTTGAATATGTATTATTATCCATTTGACAGAAACACCATGAAAATGACTGCTTGTCAAACTAAAAGATTGTCTTGCTCTTTTCTGGTCACTGCACACTACTACCATTTCTATTTTCCAGTATAACAAGTCAAATCAATCTGTAATGATTCACTTAAAAATGTTCATACTTTTGGAGATACAGCTGAAACTTGTTTTTTTCTAACTCTCAGATGATGCAATTCACTTTTAGCAAATATTAATTAAAAAAATATCTCGGGAAAATTTGGAAATAGGTTTGAGTCATACTCGAAAAAACGTCCATTAGTAATTATTTTTCAGATCATCTCAGTTTCTACTCCCTAATCTGACTTTTTTTTTCGAGTATGACTCATATCTATTTTCAAAATTTTCTCAGATATTTTTTTAAATTAATCTATTCCAAAACTGAATTGCATCTGAGAGTTAGAGACAAATTCAAGTTTAGCTGTATGTATCTTCAAAAGTGCGATGAAACCTCAGATCTCAAGGTTTTTTCTGATAAAGTAATCTGCAGGTTCTGCTGCACGTTGGGACTTTATTCAAGATCTTTCGATGTAATGGAAACTGAGTATCTTCGTATCTGCTGTTACTGAAATTACTCAATATTCTCTGGGCAAAAGTTGAATTTGAGTCCTCTATGGGTAACAGATAAGGAGGTATTAGAATTCAAGTTGGTCCCATTTTGGTAACAAAACAATTACAAAATAATCAATATTCAATAAACGGTAGAGATATACGACATGTCTTCTTCTTCTTCTGTGCACATGGTGGGCTGGTTCCGGAGAACCTGTGCACATAGGCCTCTTTACTTGGGCCCATTGTGCGCCCACATGATCTGAGAATCAGCTGGGCATGCCGATGTCTATGATGAAACTCAGCAGTTTCCTCAGCAGAATCTCTTTGACATCTTCTGGGTTCAGAATTATGCTACCCAGGTTGATCTCCCTCTGGTGCACCAGAGCGGGGCACTCAGTAAGGGGCACTCAGTAAGGATGTGCGACGATGTCTCGTCATCTTCCAGGCACCATCTGCATAAGGGATCATCTGTGATCCCGATGAGTTCCATGAGCCTGTTCAGGTGATTGTGTCCCATTAGGAGCCTAGTCACAGTACTGATATCCCGTCTGTTGAGTGACAGGATCTCTCTTGACAGTTTCTTCGAAGGCCCCTTTTTTGGAGCTTCGATTGCCTCATGCATGGCGCCTCCTGCCATGTTTTAATGAACTGCTTCTGCAGCAGTCCCTCCATGTTTGAGATGGCCACGCTATTGGGTATTCCCAAGATTGGTTCCGGTTCGACCGGAGTCTTACCCGATCCAATCTTTGCTACTCTGTCTGCCTCTGCGTTCCCAGGAACACCTGTGTGTCCTGGTACCCATATGAGGCTGACTTTCCTTGTTTTTTGCAAACTTTCTATGGCGCTTCTGCACTCGGACACAATTTGGATGTGATCTTGTTTGATCCTAACGCCATGATTGCTGTCCGAGTAGATAGATAGATAGATAGACAGATAGATAGACATTATTAAAGCTTCAATTTGAACAGTTTAAAAACTCAAGTAAGTACAAATGCACGTAGATACAGAGTATATATATATATATATATATATATATATATACATACACATATATACATAATAATTTGTAGATATATGTAAAAGTTGCCTTCAAAAGTACAAAATTTCTGAAATGACTTAACTTGCACTAGAATTAAATATTTAATAAAATATCAGTCAAAAGAATAAAATAAAATACCTGGTCACAATACCATATAATATCCTATAGAATATAGATAAGAAGGGAAAATAAAAATATATGATATGGTAAAAGTTATTATTTTTCATAGAATTCTTTTATTGAATACGGTTAGATGTCACACAATAGATCAAATACGTATTTTTTGAAAGTGTTTTTGTTGGTGCTCTCTTCTCTGATCATCGATGGTATATGATTATAAAATTTGATACATGCATAATGTGGTCCTTTCTCAGTATTTTTTAATCTGTGCTTGGGTATAACGAAATTAGATTTGTGCCTTGTGGAGTACCTATGTTTGTATGTGTCCCTTTCAAATTTTAATTTATTGTTATTTACAAAAAGAACACATACATAAATATAGATGGCATATACGGTGAGCATTTTGTGACGCTTGAAAATCCCATGACAGGAGTCTTTGTATTTCATATTCAATATGGTTTTCATAATTCTTTTTTGCATGATGAAAATACGTTGTAATTGAGAACTTCCACCCCATATTAAAATTCCATACTTCAGTAAGAGCTTTCATGATGATTACTCCCAGCAGGTTTACTGGTTGGTCTTGAGCCAGCAAGACCAAGTCGTCTGCATACGCTTGTGTGTACAGCCCTGACTCATTTAGCTCCGTGAGAAGCTCGTTAACCATCAGGCACCATAATAGGGGAGACAGAACTCCTCCCTGTGGACACCCTCTTGATACCTTGGCAGCGACGGTTCTTCCGTTTAGTTCTGTCGTTACCACTCGCTGCGATAGCATGGCCTCGATTCACCTGATCAGGGTTGGATCGACCCCATGCCGCGCCGCCGAGTGGCAGAAAGACTCAAATGACGTGTTGTCAAATGCTCCTTCTATATCAATGAAGACCCCCATTGCGGATTGTCCACTAGTCAGTTCTCTCTGTATCCTATGTGTCAGGTGGTGGAGAGCTGTGTCTGTGAACTTTCCTGTTTGGTAGGCATACTGTTGCTTGTGCAGTGGATTTCTCTGCAGCGATTGTTCTCTGATGTGCCGATCTACCAGCCTTTCGAGCATTTTCATAAGAAAGGACGTCAGGCTGATGGGTCGGTACGCCTTGGCTTGGGAGTAGTCAGTTTTCCCTGGTTTTGGAATAAATTCTAACTGGCCTCCATGCCTCTGGTATGTAGCCCAGGGCCAGACACGTTCGAAGTATTCTTATAAGTAGGAGGATAATATTATCCAGTCCCTCTTGGAGGAGGGCCGGAAAAATACTATCCTCCCTTGGTGAGAAGGTCTTTACGGCCCATCTCACCTTTTCGTACGTTACCACTCTTGCAGCCGTTTCGTAGTCCATATGAGTTTTCCTTATTGGACTCGTCCTCAAGGCTGGCTGAGTGATTGGTTCTGATTCAGGGAAGTGTATGGAGATCAGGTATTGTAGAGCCCCTCCGCTGATGCAGTTTCCTGTCCATCAGGCAGGGACAGGGTACCCACTCCCTTCCCTGGATCCTAAGAGAGAACTTTGCAGAGCCTTGCTGTTGAGGGCATTGTGTTAATGTCCTCGCAGTAGGCCCGCCAGCTATTTCTTTGTGATTGCCGTATGGCTTTCTGGTACTCCCTCTGGGCGGACCTATAGTTTTCCCAGTCTACTCTCGTTCTTTTTGCCTTGTTTAGAAGCTTTCTTGTTACCCTGCGGTAGTTCTCGATTTCCGAGTTCCACCAGAGTGTTCTTGTATTTTCTGACCTCTCTTTGAGAGGGACGCCGTTTTCGTACGAGGAAATAATCGCCTCGTTTAGATACCTTACGGCGGTATCTATTTCGGCTCCATTTCCGTACTTGGACAATAATCCTACGACTCTCCCTTCTAGTTCCTCTCTAAAGGGTCCCATTTGGTGGCCCTTGGATTCCTGTAGACTTTTTTTCCGGTAGGTCTATGACACCTATCTTATACAGAATGTGTCGATGATCTGATAAAGATTCATCTTCTGTTATCTTTGAAAGTGTATGTGCTCCCAGAAAATTGACAATATTGCTGGTAAATTTGTAAAAGTTTAATAAGTTTTTTATACCAATGGAAAGGTAATTTCATCAGCTTTCCAATTTACCAAAGTTGATATTAAATAAAGTATTATAAAAGTGCTGCATTAAGATAATACTGCAATTGGTAAATAAATAAAAACAAGGATATATAAAAAAAACTGCTATTCGATTCCATTTCTTTATCAGTTGAAGATAAACTTCCAACAAAAAAACTGATAACAATTATTTCCCAGTGGCGTGTAGAAAGCATAAATTAAGGCTACCATGGTATGCTCCAAATGCAACAAAATCACCAACGATGGGAACTTTTGTGAATGTGATGGATGTCATCAGAAAATACATTTAAGTTGCTCGGGTTTGACGGCATCAGAAATAAAAGTCATCCAACTAAAAAATGGCAGGCTTCTCAAGTTCTTCTGTGATGTCTGTCAGGATGGACTCAAACTCTTACCAATCATGAAGAAACAAATTGAAAATCTCGAAGAAAAGGTAAATAAGCACTTCTAATAAGGACACTCACACTCACTTCTAATAAGGACAGTCGTCCATTAGCTCAACATCAACCCATAGATATAGAAGATATGTTCCATGAGATTGAAGAACGTCGTAGAAGAAAAACAACATTATGATATATAACTTAGAAGAGTCAAGAGCTTCAAACCTTCAGAACAAAATTGAGGACAATACTCTGCTAGTAAAAGAGGTCCTGAAGGATATGAACACCAATGTTCAAGAAAAACACATCTTAAAGATTTTGCGTGTAGGTTCATCTGAAAGAAACAAGTCTAGGCCAATTAAAGTTGTGTTCTCAAATGAGCATGTGGTCACTGATATATTGAGGTCTAAGAAGATGCTAAGAAATGAGAAATATAAAATTGGATCAGACCAAACAAGGCTGCAGCAAAGCTTATTTAAAACAGCAAAAAAATGAATTGAATCAGCGGCAAGATGGAGGAGAGGACAATCTAACGATCAAATTCTTTAATGGCATTCCAAAAGTGGTCCAGCAATTGCATAATGCGAGAAAAAACTAGAAGAAACCCCATTACAGATTTATGGTCAAAATGTTGGTGGACTATGGACAAAAATTCTCGATCTATCCCTAGCAGTAGCAAACTCTTTTTATGATATAATAATTCTAATTGAAAGCTGGCTCACCAGTGACTTTAACGAAGCTGAAATAAAATTTGAATCTTATGACATTCAGATGCGACCGGAGTGACCTAACTAGTAACAAATCAAGAGGAGGCGGAGTTCTCATAGCTGTAAGAAAAGTGTTGAGTGCGGGAATCATAGAAGTAGAACATAAAAATGTGGAACAGTTATTTCTATCGTGTGTAATTGGGAAAGAAACAATGATAGTCGGGGGAGTTTACATACCACCTAATTCATCAGAAGAGATATATAATGCTCATTGTGAAACTATTGAAGATTTAGCTCTGAATTACTCTTCACATAAAACATTAATTTTCGGTGATTTCAACCTTCCAAAAGCAACTTGGAGTAATGATGAATATGGTGTAATTGTAAACTGTCCACAAGATTCACATGCTGTTAATATTGAGGAGACATATGCCTTTCTGAATTTTAAGCAAATCAATAACATTGCAAATAGTAGAAATGTATTTTTAGATTTAGTTTTCACCAATCTGACAAAGATAACAATTTCAACTGCGATAGATCAACTCTTGCCTAATTCAATGCACCATACAACTTACTCAATTACAACTACTTTAGAATCTATAGAAAAATCTCTAGAATATAAGGAATACTATTACGACTTTCGAAATGCAGACTATATTGGTATTAATAACTATCTAAATCCATATCCATAAAATATCAAAATTCTAAATTCAGAAAGAAAAATCAGGAAAAGTGTCAAAGAGTTACTGTTGGATAAGGCATTAAGTGTAAAACTCATGCGTTGATTTTGTAGTTTTAAGTGTACCTTAGTACTGTATAGTAGGCAGGCGTGGCGTTAAATGCATGTTTTTATTTTCATTTTTTTAGTATTTGTTTATACAGATTAATCCTATCTCATCTCATTCTTTCGACTAATGTTTCACTTCCACATTTATACTTCACTTGTATACTTGTACTTTTATTTTGTTAATGTTTATTTATGACACTTTGTCAATAAGAAGCTATTCTTGGACAATAAAGTATTGATTGAATTGATTGGGAAAAATGTTTAGGCTCCTCCGATGTAAATAGTGCAGTAGAAAAGTTCTATGAAATCATCAACATAGCAGTGGCTCTCTTTGTTCCACTGAAGCACTACAAAACATCCAGTTTTCCAAAATGGTTTTCTCCAGAATTAAGAAACTTGGTTTTAAAGAAGAAAAAGGCTCATAAAAAATTCAAACAATCACAAAACAATAATCACTATATGGAATTTTCTACTCTTAGATCTAAGTGCAAAGAATTATCAATAACATGCTACAGTAACTATATGAACAACATTGAAAATAATTTAAACGATAACCCAGCATTTTTAAAAAAAGTAAGAAATCCTCACTAACTACCACAGTCAATGATTTGGAGGAATAAGAGCAGAAAATAATGAACAAATAGCTGAACTATTTGCCGAATACTTTTCAACAATTTACTTAAAAAATGAAAATACACGTAACAACAACATACCTAAACAAGAATATGATATACGTTGCCCAAAAATTTCCCTAGAAATGATATATAACAAAATCACCAGTCTACCAATTAAATTTACAGTAGGTCCTGATGGCATTCCAAATATTTTTTTGAAAAATTGCATTTATTCATTAACCTTTCCACTCTACTTATTATTTGATCTATCTTTGAAAACTGGAACTTTCCCGTACAGTTGGAAACAAAGTTATATCATGCCCATATTTAAATCCGGAAAGAGGGAGGATATAAAAAATTATAGTATAGCATTCAATCGTCAATCCCAAAACTTTTCGATAGCCTAATCTATGATCAGCTAAGTTTCTCATGCAGAGAACTTATAGTAACTAATCAGCATGGTTTTTCATCAAAAAGATCAACTGTAACTAACTTACTGATTTATGAGGACATAATATTAAATGCCTTTGAAAACAGATGTCAAATGGATACCATCTACACAGACTTCTCAAAGGCATTCGATAGAGTGGACCATGATACTCTGCTAGACAAACTTGAATGCATGGGTTTCAGTAATGAACTTTTGAGATGGTTATCAAGCTTCTTATCAGGACGTACACAGAAAGTCAAAATAGGCTCTAATAAGTCTGATGTAATTGAAGTGCTTTCAGGAGTTCCGCAAGGATCACATTGTGCACCTTTGCTTTTTATCCTATTCATAAATGACATTGGGACCTGTATAAGAAATTGTGAATTCCTATTGTTTGCTGACGATCTCAAATTATTCAAATGTATAAAATCGGCAGATGATCAGTTACTGCTACAAGAAGATTTAGACAATCTGATTGACTGGTGTTATAGGAATAAACTTCATTTAAACCCCGGTAAATGTTCATATATTAGTTTTTTTAAATAAACAAAAAAATATGACACCTCTTATGTCATAGAGGGAACTGAGTTGAATTCTGCTAAATCAATAAAAGACCTAGGAGTCGTGTTCGACCCTCAGCTAAATTTTATAGAACATATTCAGACCATGGTAGCAAAAGCTTCAAAAACTTTGGGATTTGTAATACGAAATTGTCAAGAATTCTCTGTCACAACAATAAAAAAGGTATACATGTCTTTAGTAGCATCCATTATGGAATATGCGTCAATTGTGTGGTCACCCTATCATTCAGTCCACAAAATGAGAATTGAAAGAATTCAGAATAAGTTCTTACGTTACTGTGCCTTCAAGTTAGAAATTCCCATTCTTGATCATGATTATTCCCATATTTTGGATGAAATGAAGATGTACTCTTTGCAAAAAAGGAGAACCTACAGTGATACATGTTTTGTCTTCAAATTGATCAATGGCCTTATAATTTGTCCAGAGTTATTACAACTTATCTCTATCAATGTCCCAGCTAGGCCACTCAGAAATAATAATCTCTATTATATTCAGTTGCACTATACTAATTATGGTAAACACAGACCTATCGATAGAACATTAAAAATAATCAATGAATAACTTTGAATTACTGCATGGTAACTTGGTTAGCTTTAAAAAAACAATACTAATGAAATTATAGAGTATATAGGTTAGTATACGAACAAATACAAATTGTTTTATAAAATTTATGTGGTGTTGTTGGAACAAATGTAAGTGAATTGATTTTGGGCTTATCTAATATGTACTAATATATGTTTTTAATCGTTACACTTGTGAAGATTTATATAGCTCATGTAAGGTATCAACCGTGTTCAATGTTATATATTATATACCTATTAGTTATATTTAATTTTAGTTTAAGATAACTACAATGTTTAATGTCATGTTATATATTTTATACCTATTAGATATATTTAATCTTAATCTTAGTTTAACATAAATTTATGATCATGTAATTATACTGTAATGGGGGCTATCCCGTAAGTACAATAATTAAATAAAAAAAAAATCTTGTGACACCTTCCATAACTGGATTTTACTCAGTAGGTCACCAGAACATAGTGTGAGGTCTATCACTGATTTCCTCCTTGGTGTAAAGTACGTTGGTACCGAGCCCTCGTTTATTATTTCAAGATTTCTAGTGCCGAGGAATTCGAGCAGGGCATTACCCCTGGGATTAGTGTCTGTATTGCCCCATAGTGTGTGATGGGCATTTGAGTCACATCCCATGAGTAGGCCCAGCCCGGACTCCTGGCAGTAGCGCACTAGCCTTTCGACCTCTTCAGGTGGAGTGGCTCTCTCATATGGGAAATACGCAGAACAGACTACCAGTTCCTGAATGCGGCCAACTCTGTGCACAGACAACCTCACTGCCACCAGATCTCTGGTACAGAATCCTGGGACAGGGAATGTCTCTATGCCTTTTGTGTATACGCATGCGCGGGGGAATCGATGGAGGTACAGTAGTGAGCTATTCCTCCGCCCATTCCCATTCCCCTGATCTTTCCCTGATATATCCAAGGCTCCTGTATTAGTAGGATGTTAAGTTCCCACTCATGGATCCTTCGGCATAGCAGGTCAGTGGGTGCTTTCCCGTGTTGTAAGTTTATTTGTAAGAATTTAATAGTCATGATTGATTATAAAGACTAACCTTGATTGTGGCTCCTCCGCTCGTGCCCTCCCTCCACTTTCCCAGTTGTTGGTTTTCTGGTAGGCTCAGTTTGATTGAGGTCCTCTCTTTCTTCTTCTTTCTTCTCGACCCTCTCCGCTCATCGGTGACGGTGTCCGCTCGATGGTAGTGATGACGGAGGTCCCTTCTGAGGTTCCTCCGCTTTTTTGTGAGACAGGGGTACCTACCTCGGCTCCCTCTCGGCCTCCACATCAGAGGCCTTAGACCTTAGAGGTTCCTATAGTGCGGGGGCCTGAGGTGGTTGGCCTTTGGGTTGGGTTCCGGGTGAGGAAGGTGCGGGGCTCGATGGAGTCCCTCGTCCTAGGGGTATTTTCTGAGGTCACCGGTGGGATGACCTCAGGAGGTGTGGTGAACGAGAGCTCCGAGGAGCCGCTCTGGGTTGTCTCTGGTCCCTGTTTGGTTCCAGAGAGGTTTGAGGAAAGGTTGGGGGGTCCTCTGAGAGTTCCCCCCGGTTGGGATGAGGGTCCCTGAGAGGTTCCCTCACTTGGGGATTGGGTTTCCTCAGTCCGCCTTCTTTCTTTGTTTGTTTTTTTTGTGTTTCATTTTTTGTCCCACGAGTACTGGGGTTTTGACTGTCGCCCCCAGCTGAGCCGCTTGCAGGGGGAAGGCCTGTTTAATCTGAAAGGCGGCCTGGTATCCCAGATGGACGCACTAACGACACTTTTATTTATTTATCTATTTTATTTAACGGCAAAGCCAATTTACATTTAACAAATGATAAACTATAAAATATTATTGAACTCTTATGTCTAAAGTCTACACTAGAATTTTACAAAACATTTAGCGAAGTGTGAAATACAAAGTATTAATGAATCCTTATGTCTAGTTACTATATTACTAAAAGATGAAACAAATCTGGTATTAACAAAGAAAATGATGTAACCAATCTGGTACTTACAAAAGAAAATGGTAAGGTAAAGAAAAGTTTCGGAAACGCTATAGCCTTTTCAATTGATTTTTGAAGACCTGAAGTGACACATTAAACAAATCTAAGTTATTATGACATTCATTTCCCAGCTTCAGAATACGAGGAATCGGACTGTTCATAGCATAATTGGTATGGAAAAAATTTATATGAAAAATATCAGGATTTCTCGTATCTTTTTGTTTGATATGAAAAGTTATTAGTTGTAGTATTTCTGGGCAGTTGATCTTATTATTTATTATTTTGAAGAGGAAACTCAAGTTCATAGAAATTCTCCTATCCTCCAATGATTTTATATTTAACTTGGTTAAGAGTTGACTGTACTCATATTCATTTCGTTGAATACCAAAGTGAAAAGCACAATTCCTCAAGAATTTCTTTTGAACATTTTCAATCAAATCTATATTTACATTATAATATGGGTCCCATATAACCGAACAATACTCAAGAATGGATCTTACGAAAGCACAATATAAAATCTTTTTTGTTTCAATTGAAAAATCAGTAGAAATTCTCAACACAAAACCTAGCATTTTGAGACTTTTTGCTACAATTTCTGATACTTGAAGATTGAAATTAATTTCGCTATCAAATTTAACTCCCAGATCGCGAATACATTTTTCTCTTTTAAGAACTATATTATTCAATTTATATTCAAAGAATATTGGACTTCTAATTCTAGCGAACGTAATGATTTGACACTTATTTATTTATTTATTTATTTGAAGTTCTACATAATACAGATCTATATTTAAAAGTAAGAAACAAAAATTGAAGAAAAAAGATATTTTGATACTAACCTCATTGAGGTACTTAAAAAATAACTTATAAGAGTATAACATTAATATCAATACAATTTTAGGATTTGCCTATTTACTAGTGCACCTAAGTGAGTGAACACTTGTATTGTGCATTTGAACAGATTTTGTAGCTACAAATAATTATTTCTGAGCCAATGTTGATGGATGAAACTTATCGATGTTTACCTCTAACAAATTATTTCTACACCACATGGAAAAAGCTTCGAGATCTTTTTGTACTAATTCGGCATCTTCCCGGCAAGTAATTGCCCGATAAAGTTTGAGATCGTCCGCAAACATAAGAAATTCAGAATAATTGAAAACAAACTCTATGTCCGATACAAACAAGTTGAACAACAGTGAGCCCATATGGGATCCCTGTGGTACCCCTGATGGAACCTGAATGGGTGTAGATGTTGTATCTCCGTATTTCACAGACAGAGTTCTACCAGTTAAGAAGCTATTGATTACTTGCAAAATATTCCCGTCTATACCAAGCGCTTGAATTTTAGCTATAAGTAGGCTTTGGAAAAGTCCGTATAGACAGAGTCAACCTGTAGCCTCCTCTCAAGATTTTCAGTTATGTAGTTTGTGTAAAGAGCAAGGTTGGTACAAGTGGATTTACCTTCTGTGAAACCGTGTTGTTGGGGATTGAGTAAAGACTTACAGTCCCAGGAAAGTTTCTTTGTAAGCATAGAATCAAACATCTTAGCCATCTCTGACTGATTGCAAACTGCTCTATAATTCTTAATATTTTTCTTATCTCCTAGTTTATGTATTGGTTTCAGGAAGCTATGTTTCCAATAATCTGGAAAGGTGCCTAGAGCAAAAATTTGATTGAAGATATTTCGTAATGGAATTGCTAAAGTGTATAGACATTTGTGTATAAAAAATAAAGGTATCCCATCAGGTCCCATTGAGAGCTTGGGGGAAACAGAGAACGTAATCTATTACATCCGTAGCAGTAATACTGTAATTGTTGATATAGACTTTGTTTTCAAAATTATATTCAGGAGTAATATTCACTGCCTGGTTATTATATACAGTTGAAAAATAAGAGACAAACAATTTGACAATCTCGGAAGTATTATTACTGACTTCATTTTCATAAAACATGGCTGAAGGTAACTTATAATCCTTTCTTTTACTCTGAATATAACCCCAAAAGGCCTTTGGATTATCAGAGATATTATCTTCAATTTTATTAATGTAATTTTCATAGAACTGATCTCGAATAGCTTTACAACTGTCCCTCAATTTACAGAAATCATAATAGTAATCAATGTTGCCTGTTTCCTTATATTTTTTATGAGTGTTCTTTTTGTCATAAATCATTTTTCTGAGGTTAGAACTGAACCAAGAGGGAAAGGTAGAAGTTTTGAATTTTTTTAAAGGAATAAATAGATGGATTGCCTGATAAATAATGTCATAAAAACAATTAATGTTATTATTAACATCTGAGTTACAGAGAATATGTTCCCATTTAACGTCAGCTAAAAAGTCATTTATCCCAATATAATTTCCATTTCTGAAATCAAAAAAGTATTCCCCATATTCAGATTCTTTTGGAATAGAAATATTTGAAGAAAATTCAATGGCAGTGTGCCAAATACTATTTTTGAAGATTTCATCTGTAGCGCTTTGTATGGAGAAATGATTGTTGGTGAATATTAAATCTAGATAAACATTGGTACTATTTGGTATGGTATTCAGTTGGAAGAAATTATGAAAGCTGAACGCTTGGTGAATTGCTATTCCCGGGGAGTTTTCATTACAGTTAACATTTAAACCCAGATTGTCATTAAACCATGTGGCATCCGGAATATTATAATCTCCACTTATACGACATGTTCAGTAAAAGTTATTTGTATTTGTCAGTAGAATCCAAAAATAGAATGAAGTACTAGGTGTTCCATTTGAAATTCGAAAGTGGATATTAGTTAAAGTACATGTGGCAATACTGCAGTATTTATATCTCAGATCCCCAGAAACGACCAATAGGCCATCGAGTTTGGAATACCTGTATATTAATCATTCTTTGTACAATCAGTTCGTCATCTTATCATTCATACACTTCAATACACCACGGAACCTTCTGCATGTTCTCGCTATAATTTGATCACATTGACCATGAAGTTAAACAATTTCATCAAAACTTCGTTTGAATAGTTATTGCCTTCCATTTTGATTCTTTTCTGATGAAATTTTTGGTAATGAACGCGCAAACGCTTTATTATTGATGCACATATTCCATGACATTTAATACAAAATAATGCAAAATAGTCCGATTTTTATAGAAACATGCTTTTATTTCGAAAACCAGACTATTTAGGTATAGGAATATGCTACATTATTTATAAGGAACTATAATTGTCTTTCAGGATATTCGATAATATACAGGGTGTTCCATTTAAAAAAATGTACTTTTCACCATTTTTGTATCTATCAGAAAAATTACAAATTTTGAACGACCCTGTATAATGGAGAACGAATTCCCTTAAACATAACTAATGCACAGAACATTGGGAAATTACACCAAGAATTTTTGCTTTGGTCTATACCGCAGTAATAAACCATTTAATTGAAGCTATATTTTGCACAAAAAATAAAGAAATCAATTAATTTCTAGAAAATAGCTTGAGATAGGTATAGGGTATACAAACATGATCGTAAAGCAATAGCAAAGCAAAAAATGCAATAATATACACACACACAAAAAATTTAAAATATCAAAGTTGTTGCTACTTTTTAATATAAGCGGCCATCGAGTGTGGGACACCCTGTATATATATATATATATATATATATATATATATATATATATATATATGTTCATGTTACTACTAATGTATTAATTTTTAGTTACAAGAAATTTTGTATTTAGATAGGGTTTTGCTATTTAAGTTTATCTTTATAGGCGTGTTTCCTGAAAAAACGCGATATTACACCAAAAAAACAAAATTACGAATGTAGTTATATATATATATATATATATATATATATATATATATATATATATATATATGTCACACCACATAGAGTACTATTTTAATCAATGCTAATGTGGTTGTAGCAATCGTGAGACACTAAAATCTTTTGAAGATGCGGATGCTTCCATTATAAAGAGAGCATCACAAACTTGACCAATCTGATATCCCTAAGGTCTATTCTACTGGTCCAGCGTGTATCAGAGTTTTAAATTTAAATCTGACATGCACGTTTTTAAAACTGACCATCTTTTTGTTGACGTGGAAAAAAACACATAACTCTCGAACAATATCAAAGAATCCCGAAACCTCAAGAAATTTTGGCAGCATCGTTAACAACTAAATTTAGTGAGTGCGCTGAACAAGGAACAAAAATTCTTACGGGTTTATTTAAGATTTGCCTTTGTAGGCCAACATGTAATCCTCTCATATTTGAGCCATTATCATAGCCTTGACCTCGCAATCATTTACCATATTTTACAGATTTTTAACAAATCATAGTTACATAAGCCAGCACCAGTAGGATCAGTTATAGAACAAAACTCAATGAAATGTTCAGGTATTTTTTTTTTCGTAGACTAGTACAATAAAACAAACCTAAAAAAATATATAATGAAAAAAGTTTTTAAAGGCAAGCTTTTATTTAAGCCATGTAATAAAACGTATAAAATAAGTTTAAGTCATCGCTGACAATGATTTAATTATTTTTTGTTGAATTATTTGGTTTCAAAAGGCAAAGTGTTCATAAAAGTAGATACCAATTGATTTGATTGGGCAGTAATTGGTTGGTAAGTAAGAACTTGTCAAAGTATTTAATTTTTAAAATTTCATAAAAGTAGGTACCGGTTTCAGGTCTACCAATTGTGTTTCAATTTATATTGAATCCTTCGTAAAGATGACCTCGTGCACTTTGTGCACTTTATTTCTTAGGTACCAACTTGTCGAAGTACTAATTTTATTACAATTTGTGCGACGAGCTTTTTAAATCCAAATAATTCAACAAAAAATAATTAAATCATTGTCAGCGATGACTTAAACTTATTCTATACGTTTTAGTACACGGCTTGAATAAGCTTGTCTTTAAAAAGGATTTTTTATTAGTTATTTTATTTTTTGCTTTCTAGTTAGTTCGCCTTAATCTGTTTATTTCTAATAGAGCATCATTATTACAAGGTCTCTTCCCTGTAAGTTTTGAACTGAAAGAAATCATGATCTTCGACCCCAAAAACCCCAACATACCAATTTTGAATAAAATATGACCATAATCAGAAAACTCGTCCTCCATCTTGGGGCCGCCATCTTGAATTCATAATCTCCGACTCCTGAAACCCCCGCATACCAATTTTGAATCGAATCGGACCATAATCACAAAACTCGTTCTCTATCTGGGGGGGCGCCATCTTACATTTATAAATTTTGACAAACATTTCATATCTCCGACCCCAAAAACCTCCACATACCAATTTTGAATCGAATTAGACCATAATCACAAAACTCGTCCGCCATCTTGAATTTATGAATTTTGACAAAAAATTCATAATTTCCGACCCCGAAAACCCCCACATACCAATTTGAATCAAGTCGGACCATAATTACAAATCTCGTCCGCCATCTTGGAGCCGCCATTTTGCTTTTTCTCTATAAAAAAATCCATAATGCATTGTTACCGGAATTATGAACACCTTCCAAATTTCAACTTAATCGGACAATTAGAAGTCGGTCAAAATTCACTTGCAAGATTTCACCCAAACTAACAAATGAACGAACTAACTAACTAACAAGTGAAACTAAACAAAAGCTTGTAAAATGACACTTAATTGTTCAGTATGACTCACATTCTGTGTACAGCCGAGAATTATAGAATAATATTTGTTTCCTTACAAGATCTAAAATAGTGTTTTTTATTTTTGCGCCGATTAAATTTATCAATTCATTTTGAATTCCATCGCCTAAATAGTTTCTCATAACAAGATCACTGTTTTGATTTTTATGTCTTCGACAAACATGCTCCTCCATTACAAAATCGAATTTTGAGAATGTTTCTATTAATTTTAAGAAATTTACATTACTATTTTCATACAGTTTGCTAGATGTACCACGTAAAGCTAGACATTGGCGACATAAAAACTGTGTGGGTGAAATTATTCGTTCAATTATACAATACCAGTATTTTTTTTTCTACATCCAATAAACGTAATTGATTTTGTTTCATAGCAACTCGTTTTTATGAGAGTTACTCTTTTCATATCTGTTTAGCACTAGTGACAAATGTTTTCAATCAGAACATCCTTCCTCATTAGACAAGTTGTTAAAGACCAAAAAGTTTACAACAGAAACAGTAAACCGCATCTCTTGATGTAGAGTAAATCGGCCACTCTCTTTTGACTCTCTCCCCATTGGCGAGGTTTCGGTAAAAATAACTAGCTAAAAACTTTCCGCCCCCTGAGTTTTTGGGTAAATCCAGTTCGTCATTTGACGGGGTCCTTTTTCAGTTCTTGCAACTGCAGATGTTATTATTTCTAGCCATTCTCCAGGATCATCAGATAGTATGGTGGAAAGTGCATCTTCTGCTGGAACATTTTCAGTATCTACGAGTACTGTGTCAAAGTTTTCCACATCAGTTTCAACAATGTCAGAAGAAACTTCTGTATTTTCTTCAGTATGTTCTTGGTTAACATGTTTTTCAATATCAGAAACAAATGAGAAACAACTAGAGAGAGAAGAGAGAGAATATGTTTATTGTTGATAAGAGTTATCTCTTGTTAACAAACACAATGTTATACATTAAGATTATCGATAATCAGTCAATTTAAAAAATTTGTACAGCTTATTTTAAAATTATAACAGACATTAGCTTATTGTAAATAGATAAGTTTTCACAATAACATTAATAAAATGTAATATAATACAATAAAAGAACATAAATAATATAGATTGAACAGATAATATAAAAAGATGAAAAGATTGGTATACTTAATGAACTAGGATATCACAGTGTGTCATTAAAGTAATCTTGTAGATTATAGTAGGCTTTATCACTCAATATGCTTTTTGTTTTTTTTTTAAATAGTTTTAGCGATGTTGTTTCTTTAATTTCTAGCGGGAGTTTATTGTACATCTTAATACCATTATATATAGGGCGAGCATCATCGGTATTCTCAGAAAAACCATTTGTTTCTGATGGTTTTAAATATTGTTTCAAAGAATCGGCAAATTTATCCTTAGCTTCCATCTTTTGCTGTTTTTGATTCTTACCGCTTACCGATAAGCTGCCTATTGCTATGAGCACATGATGCTGAAGTTAATTATTTTCTGTCCTGTTTTGACGCCCTTTGATTTGGCCGCCTGTGTTAGGATATATTGCTCAAATCTAATTGCAATAGTTCAGCATCATAGACATTGTTAATGATCCTATAGAGTTTGAGATAATCTGCAAACATTAAATTAGAGTCAGTTTGTATTACTTCTGATATATCATTAACAAATAGTAGGAAAAGAGAAGGTCTTTTATGGAATCCTAGAAGAACCCTGGATGTTACATACATTTTTGATGAAATAGAACTAGCATATTTGACATATGTACTGTTGATACCAAAACGGAATTTTCCAATTGAAAGATTGACTCTAGGAAAAGCTTTCGTGAAGTCAGTATAGAGTTAACCTGTTGCTTTCCCTCAATTCTATAAAGAAAAGCTGGTATCACTAAATTTACGACAGTAGATTTTCGCAAAGTGGATCCATGTCAGTATTTGTTAATTATGTTCTTAGTATCATAATTAAATTCTTGGTTATCACAAGGTAAAGAAAGAACTCAGACTGAGTTATATAACAATATTTTTATGATTTATACTAGGATTAAGTAGTGAATTGTTTAAATGCTCTTTGGAAATGAACAGAAGCTACTTCATTTCAAGACTATAACGGAGAAAGACGATTTAAATAGTATTATTGAATGTGCATGGCGATCATACAAATTGATCGAAAATAGTTTGGAAACTAAAAAATTAATAATATTTCAAAGCCAAAACCTGATCATAAAATTTCAGTTTCAATAATTGAAAGAAATCAAAGTGGATCACAATACAATTTTATTTTATTTCTTTGTCACTATTTCTGAGGATCAGAACGGAAGATGCATAAACAGGTGAAACGTCCATTAAAACAAACTGAAATAACTCATTAAGTTCTTGTACCATTGATACAGATAAAATGTATAGGAATAAATATTGCTATTCCTCATAGTCCATTCTTCTAAAAATGGAAATCAAATGTATTTTTATTTTTTAGGCCACCCACTGAGGAACTTATAAAACTGTCCATTGAAGAAGACGACGATCTAGATCTAGACTTGGAAGGTGTCAACATTGATGACAATATAGATACTACGGTAAGAAATATTCTGCAAGTTTCTTTTATTTCAACTAATCTGTTATTTTTTTCAGGATATCAATATTGACGATGATTTACTTAGTGATTGATAATTCAATGTTGATATTTTTTATGAGTTTGTGTATAATCATTTCTAAAGTAAGATATGTTCATTATATTATATAATTATATAAATTATATATTGGATTTCCAGCTCCTATGTGCTTTCTTATTCCCTTTGGAAATGTTAATTTTTCTCTCAAATTTGATCAACTGTCGTTCAATTAATATGTATAATACCTAGTTTTTCTGAATCAGGAGAAGTTTATTCACATAATGGAGTTCATATTATTAGCACCCCTTTGCCAGCTACAGAAAATCATATAGTCCAGATAGGGAGTATTAGAGTAGGACCATAAGTCAGGACAAGATCAAATCAAAATATATGTTATTGTCGGAAGAAATAAATTATCATTGACAGAGTGTGAAACAAGTCAAATAATGATAATGGTAAAGAAAGAAACAAGTATATATGTATATCTACATATTCTCAAAATTATATATCTACACAAACACATATACACATAAATGTGGGTACATGATGAAACACGTTGAGATACTAGCACACCCTAAAAATTAAATTTGTATGTGCATGCACTTTAAACACATTAAAGTTAAGTTAAAATCAATCAGAGTCACAATAGAGGTATTGAAAAGGGAAACATTCTCAATTGATTATTGAATAGAATTTTTTTTCAGTGAATTGAAAAATCCACGATAAAAATGAAGTTATTCTTGTGAATATCTAACAAAAAACAACTACTTCCCCGGTTAAAGCCACGCTTAGTAACATTGCGGACCTCACTAAAGCTATCGAAAAATCTCAAAGGACAGGCATGACAAGTCACGAAGGTGCTCCCCAAAGAACCCAACCTGTTTGGTGGAACACCCAAATCTCTTCCGCCAGGGAACGGTGCAACAAAACCAGAAGGAAGTTGATTAGGATCCGGGGAGCTCAATCCGTACCGGCAATAATTGACGCCACCGAGGCCGAATACAAACAGCTATGCAAAGAGCTAAGATGCAAGATACGGAAAGCAGCTTTGTGATAAGTTAGAGGAGGACCCTTGGGGGCAAGGATATAATAATAATAATAAATAATAATAAATTTATTGCACTATGTAAAAAGAGGAACATTACAAGTCAGTCACATGGAAGAATCGTAGAGAAGATCTTCTGTAAAAGAAGCGTACAAAGGTATAAATTGAGATTTTTCTAGATAAAATAAGACGAGTAAAACACATTTAAAATTAGCTAAAAGGTATGATTAATATAATCGCCAGGTTCGTATGGCTCCAGATTTATGAGTGTGTCTATTAATGATTTCTTGATTTCATTAAAATTTTCTACTTTTTTCATTATTTCTGGTAGGTGGTTATAGAAGCGAATAGTGGAGTAGAGTGCACCTTGTTTTGTTTTGGAAAGGTGATGAGCAGGTACATTATAGTTGTTTATTTGTCTTGTAGTATATACTCCTGATAGCTTATGTTTTTCAAAATAGCTTCTATTTTTAAAGACAAATTTAATACATTCATAAATATACAATGCGGCTATAGTTAACAATCCCAATTTTTTTAAATGATTCCTACAAGATTCGAAGTATCCCAATTTGTTCATGGTGCGGATCGCTCGCTTCTGAATTTTAAAGATTCTTTGGATTTCTATGCTGCCACCCCATAATATTATACCATACCTGGCGCGAGAGTAAAAATTTGCGAAGTAGAAGGTTCTAGTGATGCTTAAATTGCAGTTGTTTGATAGAACTCTCAGTCCGTAGCAGGCTGTACTGAGTTTTTTTGATAGATAATCTATATGATAGTCAAATTTAAGAGTTTCGTCTATGATAATACCTAAGCATTTCAGAGAGTTTGAGAAGGGGATATCCTGTCCGTTCAGATTGGCCTCCTGTGGGGTTTCCAGACTCTGATTAGCTTTGAACAATATCGCATTTGTTTTTTCTGGATTTAGTACCAATCTACTATTCCAGAACCACGTAGTTGCCGAGTCCATGATGGAATTTCCCATTTCACATATTTTTGGATAATTTCCTGCGGTTACCAAGACTGAGCTGTCATCAGCATAGTTAATTGTCTTGGTGTTTGGAGTTGATAGTTTAGCTAAGTCATTAATGAAAATAATGAATAATAGTGGAGGGAGATTACTGCCTTGAGGGACTCCCGAGGATATGTCCATAGCTGATGACTGTACATGTTGGCCTGTAATTTCGTCTCTGATTCTCACGGCTTGGGATCTATCTTTTAGGTATGATTTTATCCAATCCAAAGCTATTCCACGTATTCCATAATGTTCAAGTTTGATTAGTAAGATTTTGTGGTCAATGCAGTCGAAGGCTCTGGACAGATCCAGGAAGATTCCACAGGCAATATCAGCCTTTGCTCGAAAGCATTGTAGATTCCTCAGTAAGTTCATAAAGAGCTGTCTCAATACTTTTGCCACTAATAAATCCGTGTTGATTGGAATTGAGTAGATTTTGGTCAGTAAGGAAGCTCATTAATCTGGAGAACATGACTATTTCGAAAAATTTTTGAAAGAGTATTGAGAAGACTGATGGGTCGATAATTTTCAAAGGAATCTTTATCACCTTTTTTTAAACAGGGTTTTATAATGGCAAATTTGAGCATAGAGGGAAAGGTTCCGGTTTCGAGTGATTTGTTAACTATATCACAGAGTGGTTCGACAATTAGATGAAAACATTTTTTCAGTAGGAAGGGTGAGATTTCGTCGTACCCTGAACTTCTTTTGTTTTCCATTTTATTCAAAATTTCGAGTAATTCATTTTCAGTCACCGGTTTTAGAAAGATGGAGTTGGTGTTATATAATAGATTGCAGTCAAATTCATTGGCAGTTGGTAGTTTTTTATCAATTAGTTGTTCTGTTTTGTTTACAAAGAATTCGTTTAATGAGTTTGCACAGTCTTCGGAACTTGTGTGAGTGGGTTGAGCGTCGCCGTTCTTATTTTGACCAGGAGGTTTTAGATTTGTTTTGAGAGGTATGGAGTCTCTTCTCCAGGGATGCTTGTTTTGTTTTCTTTAAAATTTCCTTGTATCTTTCTTTGGCATGAATAAAGTCATTGTTATATTGGGGCATTTGAAGAGATAATTTTTCAAGAGCTAACATTTCATTTCTGGAGGATTTGATCTCAGCGCTGGAGAAATATTTCTTCCTGTGCGTTTTTTCAGTTACATATTTAACAGGAAAGTGTTTATTGAAATATATAAGAAAGGTATTAATGAAGCTTTTGTATTTTTCATCTACGCAATTTGTGGAGTAAACAATTTCAAAATTTTCTTGGGATATATCTTCACAGAAATCATCCTCGGCTTGTTTAGGAAAGAATCTCACTCTTCTCTTGGTTTTATAGGGTGGTGGCTTTATTATGTAAGTTAAGAACTGTGCGCAGTGGTCAGATATGCCAGTGCTAAAATTTTTTATTGCATATTTTTCTTTATTTGCATTTGTGATGATGTTGTCGAGACAACTATTTAGGCGAGTACCTTCCCTTATTGTTAGGACAGTATCATAGGATTGTAGAATGTCAATGAAATCTTTAGATTCTTTGGTTTTACTCAAAGTGTTTATGTTAAAGTCTCCTGCAATGGAAAAATCATACCTTTTAGCTGTTAGGATATCCAACATATGGGTTAGTTTGGAGAAGAAGATTTCATAGTCATTGGAGGGTGGCCTATATACACATACCACAGAAAGTGTTTTGTTCTTAACTCTAATTTCTACCGCACAGCACTCAAAAACTCTGGAGATTGTTAGTTCATTTATTACTAAAATGGGAGTGAACACCATTCCTGGGCTGCAGAGGATGGCAACTCCTCCGTGCTGATGTGTTGGGCGGCAGAAAGTAGAGGCTAGTTTTAAATTAGAGATGGCATTCACACTTAGTTGGTCCTCATCTTGCCAGTGTTCTGATAGGCACAATATTTGTAGTTTGCTTTGTTCTTCGAGAATTGCAGATAGTTCATTGGCACAGTTTCCTAGGGACCGACCGTATATTCTGGTGCATGATATTAATATTGGTGCCACTTAGATGGGGGTTCAAGGGAGGTTTTTTTGTTTTGGGACTGTCGCTGTTTGCAGAGGTAGGTTGGTTCTCATTTGAAAATCCGTATCATTTTCTATTTCACTTTGCCTTTGGTACATATGGTATTTACAAAAGTCAAATCTTCTGAAAGCCACACTTTTTGGCCAGGTTGCAGGGTCATAGAGATCATCCTTTGACTCGTAACCAGCATGAAGCACTTGTTTTGGGATTCTGAGGTAGGAAGTTCTTTTATTGTTATTTTGGCATCTTTGAATTTGGCTTGGCTTTTCAGAAATGTCATTAGTTTTTCAGTTGTGACATGTCTTTTGATGCGGTAGAGATATAACCATATTTTCTTCTCCATTCCGAAATCTTCACATTCGTTTTCGCCGAAATTCTTTGCCCGGTACTCAGAGGGTTTCTTGGATGGTTTTCTATGGCTTACGGGGCTTGTGGCTCAGTGGCAACAGCGTTGGTCTTGTGTCGACTGTTTCCACCCGGCTCGGGTTTGAATCCCGCAGCTGGTGAAAAATTTTTTCAAGGTCCCAAGAGTGGTTTCGGATCCCACTATAGAAGGTAAGGTTCCCGTGATTTTAACTCGTACAAGTTTTCATTAACTTCTGAGGGTTGTTCAAACAACTAAGAAAGCGGTAAAAAAAATTTTTTTACAATTTTACAATTTACTCTCTGAAAGCTATCTGCATCTTCCCTATGGTTAGTTAACTTAATGATTTGATCCATTTTTATCATTTGGGCTTTCTCTATATCTTCCGCAGATGTACTTGGTTTTGAGGTTATATTTACATTTTGTGTTTGAATATTGGCGGGATTTAAATTTCGTTGTTGGCTGTTTATGTCTGCACTGGTGCCCTTGGGTATACGAGCAGGTGTTTTTACTTTGTCAGCGTATGTTTTGTTCCCTTCTTCATATTGTTTTTTGTGACTTTTATTTGGTAGCTGTAGTTTGTCCTGAAGCAGTTCATTGTTTTGTTTTAGCAATTTTATATTTTCTTTTAAAATTATGCACTTTTCGTCCTTCTCGAGGAGTAGATTTTTGAGTAGTTCAATTTCGTTTTTTAGAAACTCATTTTCCTTTTCTAGATGGTTTTCGGTTGGCGCCGGGTTTTTACCGCTGGAGCAACATTTTATTCTTGTTTCATATATTTTCGCAAATTTTAGCTTGTTTTTTAATGCACATGAGTTATGGTACACACTTCCACATGTAACACACACTAAAACTTTGGATTGTTTGCTTTGACGACATTTAAACTTTACGCCTATTTGTTTTGCTAAATTTACTTTGAGAGCTACATCTTCCGACTCATCATCGGTTGACGCCATCTTGAAAAATATAAGCTAGTAACATTGGAGATTAAACACTACAAATCCCCCTATAACCTCAGTCAGGAGAATAGAGAGAGAGAGAATATACTTTATTGTCATAAGAGTAATCTTGTGGACAAAGTTTCACTTAATCTTAATCTATAAGGCACTTTATATGTAAAAAAGAAATATGTAAAAATAAATAAAATATATAAGTCACAATGAAATATACCCCAAATAAAATTTAAAATCACAGTAATGATTGGTTATTTAAAAATGATCATTATAAAATTCTTGTATATTATAGTATGGTCTATCATTTAAAAAACATTTCACAGCCTTCCTGAAGCATTGTAAAGATTTTATTTCTGTTACATTCTTTGGCAAATGGTTGAACATTTTACAACCATTATAGATAATGGAATCCTTTATGACTGATGTCATTGGTATTGGCAACTTAATGTTGTTGGATTGCCTTGTCACATAATGGGTTGGTAAGGATTGAAATTTGTTCAAATATTTTTTAATTAAACACACTGTTTCCATTATAAAGATAGAAATCACTGGCACGATCACTAACACAAAAGGGGCTAGTCATAATATCAAACCGAATAAAGAGACGGTCACGATTAAGGCGAAAAGCAAAACCTACTTTTGAGAACCTTGAAAGAGAGATATTCAGAAGATTGGGTTGAAGGTATCCAGAATCAAAAGAACTGGAGACGACACACTTGTGCTCTCGGTCGAAGGGGGGATAGAGCAGGCAGGCACCCTGGGCGATGAATTAAGGAGCAAAGTAAAGGACACCGGATGACGTGACCCTAACTATATCTGGCCTGGACATCACGACCACAGAGGGCGAGATAATCGATGCAATATCACGAACATCTGGCGAGACTAAATGCCCAGAGTCTCCGCAATGGATATTCTCAGAAAAGGTCGGATTAGGATAGGGTGGCTCAGCTGCACTTCGAGGGAGAGAGTAAATTTATTACGGTACTACCGGTGCCTCGAATTTGGCCACAGGATTGCCGAGGCGAGGATAAGAAGGAACAGTGTTTGAAGTGTGGTAAGCTAGGGCACAAGCTGAAAGACTCCACAGGTACACCATACTGCTCAACATGCAAGAGAGAAGCCACATGGCAGATCAGATAAGATGCCCCGAGCTCAAATGACTCGTCGAGCATAGGAGAAGAACACACCTCCGCCCATAATGCTCCTAAAAATTTTTCAATGTAACCTGAACCGATCAAGGGCAGCACATGACATGGCCCTTGCTGCGGCCGCTAAGAGAGAGGTGGATCTGCTGATCGTGAGTGAACCCAACAAGAAGCTGATACAAAATCGTGAGTGGCTAAAGGATAAAAGAGGGGATGTATCGGTGCTCTTCTGAAACAAGAGGGTAGAGGTCAACAAAGTAGCTGCGAGGGATGAATATCTGTGCATACATCTGAGCCACAGCTGTCTGATTGCCTCGTATATCTCGCTGAACATTGGACTTGCCAACTTCAAGAGGCAGTTGGCGAAGCTATGCAGTATGGTAGGAATTGTGGTCAAGAATTCTGTATTGTGGGTGACCTGAACACCAAAGCACACCAGTGGGGGTCTCCTGTGACGGATTATAGGGGGGAACATCTAGTGGAGTGGATGGCCACACTAAATGTTGGAGAAAAACCAACGTTCCTTAGGGGGATTACAAGTCATGGATAGATGTGACCTGCTCAACACAAAGAAAGGCCAGGCATCTAGAAGGGGGGTTCATATCCTTTTGAGCACGGGGCTGGCAATCCCGGGGTCCCCGAGCTGTCTCTGACCCATCTTCAACTAGCCTTGGGTCAGATTCCTTCCCTTTATCCTTTCCTGTTGGACTCTCTTGTGCCACTCTTGCTCTCTTCTGACCCCGACGCTATTAGAGCATTCGAGGGCTAGGGGGCATTTCCACTTCACACTACAAGAACATAGGGGAGGCGGCTAAGTTTTCTCTTCTTCCAGTCCCTTTTGTTTCTTGCGTCCAAAGCAATGCCAGCTGGAACGGGCAATCCGGCGGGGATGACGCCTTACCCCTGCAAGCGGGACTCTGTAGGGGCAGACCGATTTCTTCCCAAGCTTCTCGTGGGAATAAAATGAATGAATCCAAATGCAAAAGCAAACAACAAACCAGGTAGTAGACCTTACTGCGGAAATCCTTACACCAACCACTCCGAGCATTCTCAAAGTACCAAGCAAGGCGCATAGGAGCCTGTCCCTGCCCAACGAGAAAAAAAAAGAAAAATACTCGAGACTTCCCCCGATTCCGAGGACCCATACAGGAAAATAGAGAGCCCGGAGCCATTTACAATCATGGAGGCAATAGAAACCAACAAAATACTGATGTCTGCACTTGAAAAAGTGATCGCGGAGAACCCTAATACGCACAGGCGCATCGAGGAGATAACCACCAAAATGAGAAATAATACAAATATGTTCCAAAGGAACCTGGTCAAGAAATGGCTAGAAGAGAACAGATATCTCCCAGTAGAGAAAGTTATGATCAACGCCGACATCCAGGCCGACTTCAAACCGAGGGTAGCGGAAATGGGTACCCAAATCTACCCCTGGAACTTGGGATCGGATCCCATAGACTGGATAGTCCATACGACGGATTTCGGCGATTTTTAACAAATGGCCGGGGTAAAATGGAAGGAGAAAGATGTCAGCGATACGAAAATCGTAGTCGGAAACCCTTTGAATACTGAGGACTTGTTTGTCAAAGTTGTGATGACCGAACGACCCTGAGATGAACCATAGCATTCAAAAACACTTCAAAGAAAGATTCCCCGAACTAGCCAGCCTCCACGGTGAAATGGAAATACTGGAATAGACTACCAGGATTAGAGGCCATAACAAGCCAGGACACCAAGAAAATTATCAAAATAAAGCACAAAGGCACGCAGCAAGATTTGGAGTAAACTGATGAGGCTCAAGGATGAAACAGCTGGAAACAACCAAGTATGTATCCACCACATAATAGGAACACCTCTGAAAACCTTGAGGAAAATGACGGAGGCTATTTTCCATAATTCGCCGACTGCCGTATACATCTACACCACCCTCACTCTAAAGGTACTACATCCAGTGTTAGCTCAACCTATGGCATCATGATCAGCGGAAACGGGAGCAGTTACAAGGATATCCTCGGTAAGGTCACATATATCATAGGTAAAAATGAAGCGTCCAAACACATAAGAACAATTCGGAGAATCAAGGAAGGGAAACTCCTTATGACAATGGATACAAATCCCGGGGCATTAGAAAACCTAAGGTCGGCCGTGAAAGACGAAGGGTCTCTTGGAAGCAGGAAACTGGGCGCCGAGGAGACCTTCCACCCTAGGGGAATGTCTAGCGACACCACCAAGGATGATATTATCCCAGCGATTAGGAACGTTACAGGCAGATGGGATCCCGAATGCAGGGTCAGCGTGGCCAGCCCTCAAAAAACGACCCATGGCTTCCACGCTTATCCTACCGAAGGAACTAGCAACTAGACTGACAACGTCCGAACACCTCAGAGTGGAACTCGTAAGATGCAAGCTGGAAAAACGCCTCAATGTCCCCAAATGTCCTAAGTGCTGGAGTTACTCCCACACAAGGGATAAATGCGACGGCACTGACAGGTCGGTATCCTGCTATAGATTTGGCGCCAGCGAACATAAGGTCCTGGAATGTAAGAATGAGGAATTTTGCCCAATATGCAAAGAAGCAGGCCACAAAACAGGGTCTAAAGGGGCTCTCAAAGAAGCAAGGCTCCGGGAGAAAGGCACCCGCAGCCAAAACCCAATGCTGCACCCTCCTACAGAGTCAGCGAAGCCTTACTGGCATGAACCGCCAACCGTAGATCTTTTTTGAAAAGGCCGACGACAATGCTAAGGAGTGCCCTCACCGACATCATAGATGACACCCCACAACCCGGTACTCATTCCCCTCACAATGCCACTTAAAGTAATTCAAATAAACCTCGACACCACATAATGTCCCATATTCTCAGATCAAATAATGACTGGAAAAAGGCCGTAGCCTTTATACGGAGTATAATGGAAAGGAAAGAAATCGAAGAGAGAACACCAACGTAGAGAAAGACTCGTAGCGAATGAGTAATTGTGACGCCGCCTATGCCTGACGCTATGTTCCAGGTATAGAATGTTCCAGGTATAGAAAAGGGCACGGGGGGTTTTTGTCGGAGTAGCGCCCGGACACTACAAGAGCTGATAGACGAAAGTCAGAGGCTCTGGTGCCATGCGGTTTCCCCCCACCAAAAAAAAGTCATCTAGGAAGTTAGACCATTCTAGACGATGAACCTCTGAGCGACCATGCACTCATATACTACGAGCTTAAGGGAAAGGCAAAGAGAAAAACAGGTCATTGTTTACGATTGGGAAGCGTTCAAAGAAACCATGGATTGGCCGCTGCAAGACATGGAGCATGCCGACTCCCCAGAGTCATACACAGAGGTGCTACAGGAAGCTTACCTGAACAGCATCTCGTGAAAGGGCAAGAACAACAGAACCAGCAGATAACGTCCAAACGCTGCCAGTGCAACCAGATGAGAAGAAACGTCAGCAGGGCAGTAAGCCGAAGAAATATTCCCGAAGAAGAGAAAGCTCAGCTAATAAACAACTATAAAACAGAAAAACGTACTCTGCAGAAGCTTATAAAAACATCCAAAAGATAGCAGTGGAAAAAGTTGTGCAAAGACATTAATGAGGACGTCTGGGGTGACTGATTCAAGATAGCCATGGATCGTTTTGCGAGCTGATGGAAGATCTGGCGCAGAGCATCACCAAAAAACTATTCCCCCTGACAGAAGATGTATGACCAGGCATTCCTCACAGAACGGAGGAGGACGTGAAACCATTTACGGTAGAGGAAATGTTCATGGCTGCAGAACGCCTTAAAAATGGGAAGGCCCCTGGCCAAGATGGGATTCCATCAGAGGCCATAAAGGTGAAAATGGCTCCAGAATGGATGCTCAATATGTTAAACGGACTGCTCTCAACAGAATTCCCCTCCATGTGGAAACTGGCGGGCTTAGTACTAATACCAAAAGGGTCAGGAAAGGCGATGGATGACCCCACAGCCTTTAGACCTCTGTCTATTGAACGCTATCAGCAAGCTATATGAATGCATACTGAGGGAGAGATTACGAGAGACCATAGAAAATAGTGGTGAACTGTCTCCCAACCAGCCCGGCTTTCGGAAAGGCCACTCAACAATAAATGCGGTGGAGGCTGTCATTGAGGTGGCAAATAATGAGGAACAGATGGTGCTTACTAATAACACTGGATGTACGGAACACCTTTAACTTGGCGACATGGAGCCTAATTATTAGAGAACTGACCAGAAGAGGAATCCCAAGATACCTGGCAACAATTATCAGCAAATACTTCGAAAGCCGACGCATCAGCGTTAATGGGAAGAACATGGAAGTGCCTGCTGGAGTTCCACAGGGTTCCATACTGGGACCAAAATAAAAAATGGCATACAAGTTGTGCGAGTATCCATATAAAAAATTGTAAAAAAACTTTGTATCATAAGAGAATTGTGATGGGTCAACAGCGAGGCCACTCATAATAGTTATAAGCTTGGCAACATCGCTGAGGACTCAACCCTGTGAGACACACCAGTGTCAAGTTGTAAAACATGGAGTTGACACAAACGATATGTACTAGTTTGCTCTAAATAAAACATTATAAACTGTTGTGTGGTTTAAATATAATACATGGTGTCAGGTACGCTGGATTGAACTCTGGAGTATTGTGTTTGTAACCCGGAGAGTCATGGAATCATTATTCAAACCACCAGAGCCGTTGAGCTTGCAAGGAAATGTAGCTGACAACTGGAAAAAATTCGAACAAAAATTCGATTTGTTTATGTTAGCAACAGGATTGAATTAAAAAGATAGTGCCACAAAGATAGCAGTCTTATTGAGTGTAATTGGCGAAGAAGGATTGGATATCTGCAATTCCTTTACTTTAACAGAGGAGGAGAAGAAGTCTTTAGAGGCAATAAAAGCAAAATTTGCGTCTCATTGTGCTCCTCTAAAAAACGTGATCTTTGAAAGGTATGTGTTCAACTCAATAGTACAGAAAGAATGTCAAAGCTTCAACAGTTTCATGACAGAGTTAAAAATAGCTGTCAAATCAACAGAATACAAGGATCCTGATGACATGGTACGTGATAGGATAGTAATAGGTATTCAGGATAAAGCGACTCAAGAAAGGTTACTGAGAGAGCCAAAGCTGACATTGAAAGAAGCAATAGAGCAGTTGAAGCGAGTAAAACTTAAGCTCAAGCGTTGCAAAATGAAACCACTTTGAGTGCATTAAAGACTAAGAAAAATGACACCGTTTCCAGAAAATATGAAAAAAAGTTTTCGTTTTGTGGGTACAAACATGCAAAAGGCAAGTGTTTTGCCTATGGGAAAGTCTGCAACGAGTCCAATGGTCGAAATCATTTTGCTAGTGTGTGCAAGAAAAAAGAAAAGAAGGACAATGAGGTGGTAGTAAAGGATTCATCAGAAGATGACACTGACGGTGACGATTTCTTTGTAAGTTCCCTGATGAGAAGTATTGATGGGGTCAAGTCAAATTCAGAACTATTTTGGAGCAAGCAAATTAATGTTGAAAGTAAACCGATCGTATTTAAGCTCTTGACACAGGAGCGGAGGTGAGTGTAATTCCATGGGACATTTTAAAAAATATCGGCCAAACAAAAAACTCAAAGAGAGTCGCATGACATTAGTGTCTTATTATGGTAGCTCTGAGTTTAAAATCAGGCATATGGGAGAAACTTCAGTACACCATAGAAGACTTGTCTGTTCGCTTAAAGTGTTTGTTGTAGTAGATAGTAAAAATCAAATGCCTTTGTTAGGGTTATCAGATTGTCTAAATTTGAGGTTGTTAAAAAGAATTGACAGTATTCATAGTTTTAGATTTGATACTTAATCAGATGTAGAAAGGGTTTTTTCTAGGTTAGGTTATTTCCCAACTGAGCATAAAATAATTTTGAAAAAAACGCAGTAGCACATATTCAGCCAGTCAGGCGTATACCTCAAGCGCTCCATAGTAAGGTAAAGTTAAAGTTGGATGACCTCGAGAAACGAGGCATCATTAGAAAAATTGAAAAACCAACAGAATGGTTAAATCCATTAGTCATAGTGGAAAAGAAAAATGGAGATTTGAGGTTATGCCTTGACCCTGAATATTTGAATGAAAATATACAGAGAGAACATTTTCTTATCCCAACAGCTGAAGAAATTGCGAGTAAATTAAGCAATAAAGCCTATTTTACTGTCTTGGACATGAAGGACGGCTATTTTCAGATTAAGATTGATGACCAATCAGCAGACTATTGCACATTTGGTACACCGTTTGGACGTTATCAATTTCTTCGGTTACCTTTTGGGATAAGCTCAGCACCAGAAGTATTTCAAAGAAAAAGTATTGAACTTTTTGGAGATATTATTAATGGTGTTGGGTTATATTTTGATGATTTGATTATATCAGGGGAAACAGAAGTTGAACATGACAAAAACTTGAAACTTGTGCTTGACAGAGCCGTGAAATATAATGTTAAATTCAACTGTGAGAAAATTCAGTTCAAATCTAAAGAAGTAAAATTTTTAGGCCAAGTATTCTCAAATGAAGGTGTCAAACCTAGTCAATCTCATATCAATGCCATTTTAGATATGCCTAAACCTCAAAATAGAACAGATCTTTTGAGATTAGTTGGTATGGCAAAATTTTTGGGAAAGTTTGTACCCAATATGTTGAAAGTGACTGCTCCTCTCCAAAATCTGACTCGTCAGGACGTTGAATGGCATTGGCATGATGAACATGCCAATGCGGTAACTAAATTAAAGCATTTTTAACAAGAGCTCCGGTCCTGGCATTCTTTGATCCCAATTTACCAATAGAAATTGAGACAGGCTCATCAAAAGATGGAATGGGATCATGTTTGTTTCAAAACGGGCATCCAATTGCCTTTGCAACAAGAAGTCTAACAAAAAGTGAAGTTAACTATGCACAGATAGAAAAGGAACTCTTGGCAATACTTTTTAGTTGTCAGAAGTTTCATTATTACATATATGGTGTAAAAAATGTCAAAGTTTCCTCTGATCATAAGCCACTGCAATCAATTTTCAAAAAGAGTGTTTACAAACAGCATCTCCTAGATTACAGCGCATGCTGCTTCAACTACTCAAATATGATGTGCAAGTGACATATAAGCCAGGAAAGTACTTATTCATAGCTGATACGCTATCCCGTGCATTCCTCACAAAATCAGATGAGACATATGATTGCGACATAGATTACAATGTTCACTCTCTCACAAATTATTTGCCAATGTCTGAAGAGAAAAAGAATTTATTCAAAGTAACTACAAAAAAAGATGATTCATTGCAAGATGTAATTAAGTTTGTCAAGATGTTTTCTATTTTATTTTTGAGGAAGTTTTTAAGATGACTACGCTCTTTTAGTGATCGTATGAAATTGAATTTTCAGTTCAAACTAGAAGTTCACACATTACCAGTACTTAGTGTATTTCATTGTTAACATTTTTTATCTTGGAATATTGTTAATACATGAAAACAAAAAACTAAAACTCTGGGAACGATACTAATTGTTGAAACAAAATGAGGAGAATTCATGCATTTTAGAGAAACATTTCTGTCATCCATTTGAGAACCTATTATTCTTGGAAACTTTTGTTGTCTCATGGTAATGATATTTTTCAGTTTCTACAATGCTTCACAGATTTAGTAATGTGGTGTTTTGAATATTATTGAATGTCGAGTTGAATAATACGATATTTTCTCAGAAACATCCATCTCTCCATTTTTTGTTTTCTTATACTATAAAAAAATCAAGATACACGAAGAAGGCTTTTTTTTGGAAAGTGTAGGTTATGTTCATTCTTTTTTTATATGAATACTTAATCCTCCTTGAAATCGAACTTGGTGAAAAACTTCCTTATGAAATTTATTACAATCATTCAGGGACAAAACTTGTCGCCATATTGGAGCCGCCATCTTGAAATTATGAATTTTGTCAGAAACATTATGATCTCCGACCCCAAAAAGACCCACATATAAATTTTTATTGGAATCGGGCTATAACCACAAAACTCGTCGCCATATTAGAGCCGCCATCTTGAACTCATCAATTCTGACAGAAAATTCCTGATCTCTGTTCCCGAAAACCCCAACATACCAAATTTGAATAGAATCGAACCATAATCACAAAACTCGTCCGCCATATTGGAGCGCCATTTTTTTTCTATAAAATTCCGTTATGCATTTTCACTGAAATTATGAACACCTGCCAAATTTCACGTTTATCGGACAACTAGAAGTGGGTCAAATTTAACTTGTAAGATTTTATTACAAACCCACAGACATCGGGCCAAGTGAAAACTAAATAAAAGCTTGTAAATAAAAAATTGGTTATTAAAAGGATCAATCTATTTTTGTTTCATGAATTATTTTTTGTTTATTGAATTCCTAAAAAAATATAACTGTAGGAAAATATAAGATTTGTTTTTGTGAATTACAATACGTAAAAATCGTGGTAGAGCAAAAACAGCAAATCAAAATAGTCAGAGTAGTGAATATAGAACTTTATGTGAGAACATTTTCTCAATGAAATGAAATTGTGACTACAAGTATGAGCAGCTCTAGTTTGCTATACGTATTATCTACGACTTTCATTACATCAATTAGAAGGAAGCAAACTGCGGTCGAACATATATAATAAACTATAAAAGTCGAGCATTCATGCCAAGAGTGATATAAGTTAATTTTTTCTCATCTCAGAAAATAACAGATTCAGATTCATCACATACTAAGTAGGCATTCGTGACAAGGAATGAAATATATTTACTAAAATAAAAACAGAATAACTCAGCAGCACATTTCATCACATGTTTTTAGGTAGATCCTTTCAACAAATTTTCCTTCAGTAAAGATTTCTATATCATTTTTTGATTCTCAATGGCATTCATAATTCTCGACTCTGAAAATCCCCGAAAATAAACTCAAAATGGAATTGGACCATCGAAAAAAGTAGTTCGAGTATTTTCAGTTCTTGATATGGATTTTCTCACCATCTTGAATTCCTCGATTTTAGAATGAAATAAATGATATCCGTTCGCAGAAACCTCAAGATTACAATTTTGAACTGATTCGGACCAAAAATTACAATTTTTTTAGCCACACTGAATTTTTACATGATAGTCGACCCTATACATTTGTTTTGAGAGGACTATAAGTAAAACTCTACAATTTCGAAATCAAAACATTGGAAAAACAATCAAAATACTCATGTCATAAACACATGCTTAATTTCGATTGGGTATGTAGATGTTGATCACTCAGATAATTTCGATATTATTAACACAAATTATCCAATGATTTACTACTCACTTTTTAGCAAGATTTAGATATCTCGTTTATTCAACCCTTCGAAACTCTCCCATTTTGGAATATTCAGGTGTCTCATCGTTATTTCATCTTTTTCAATCAGAGCCCTGAATAAAATTTTAGTTTTACGATCCATCCTGTAAATATCACAAAATATAACTATTTTCCATGTGCAACATATTAATTATTATTATTTGTATACTTTACCTTCTATGTAATTTTCTGAAACTATAAACGGGACACACGACTCACTAAATTATTCATACTACACTACAATGCAGCATGCACTGCCGAATAAGATTTGATTCGTTTGTACTGCGAACCACGCGATGTTTCACGAAGGAGTGAATCACGTGATAGATTAAATCTGCACAATATGGCAACATTGAGTGGTCCTCCCTTTGTATGGTCCATATTAATATACGCGTTAAACGGACCTCAGTTTGGTAGAAACAAGCAAAATAATAAACGGACCTCACTTTGATATCACAAAAGTGCGGTCCTCAGTTTGTTCGAATAATAATAATAATAATAAATGATATTTATTGAACCAAGTAAATTACATGATTCAACAGGCTATTGACCTAGGTCCTTCTGCCTATTGTAATTATATAACACAATTGAAACCTTAAATAATTGAATATAAGCTATAAATAGATTGAAAAAAAAAAAAAATTCGAATTGTAGAGTCAGAAGTGATATATACACATATAAACACAATCATATACAAGAGTTAGTTAAGGAGCATTTGGTGGATAAGTTCCAGAGTTGTATGCTGAGGATGTCTGTGTAAGGGGATAATGCCTGGTAATCTTCTTATAGCATATTTTTCCAGGATGTCCAGATTTTCTGTTTTGTTGAAGAATTTCAGGGTTAACTGTTGTATTGTTCGTCTATTGGCTTGACTTGGGTTTTTTGGTATAGCATAGGGTTGGAAGGGTTGTGTAGCGGGTTATTAGGGTGACGCATCTTGGTAATCTTCCGCAATGAAGATGTTTCGGCAACTCTCAGATTGTTTAAAGCTCTGTTTCTACAGTTTAAGAAAATCATGTGTCCATATTCAATCATGGGGCGGCATATCATCTTGTAGATTCGGCTTGCTGTATTTATGTTGATACCACTTCCTCTGTACGTGAGATTTCGAAAGTGTTTGGCTCTTGCTATGATGTTTTTCTTTTTAATTTGAGTATGTGCATTAAAATTAAGTTTATTATCGAACTTAATGCCCAGATAATTAATCGTTGTTTCGGGTTGAATATTGTGATTTTGCATTGTGAGAAAGGGGGATGCTGGAGTTGGATGATGATTGAAAAGGATGAAGTGGGATTTATCAGGATTAGGTTTGAGTCTCCATTTGTTAAACCAGGAGTCAACTAGTTCTTGGAGGTTATCAGTGATTTTCTGTGTTGTTCTTTCATGGACTATCAGAGCGGTGTCATCTGCATATTGTAGGAGGTATGAGGAGCTATCAAAGTGTTCTGGGTCTTGGTGTTGGTGGTTATAAATGTCCGCACAAAATAGGTTATACAAAATAGGGAGAGTGGTGATCCTTGAGGAAGTCCTTGGTGTGGTGTAAATTCTCTTGAGGTACAATTAGAAACTTTAACCTTCAGTTTCCGGTTTCTTAGTAGGTCTCGAAGGATAAAGATAATATACTTGGGGCAGTTTATCAGGAAAAGCTTGTACAGTAAGCCCTTGTGCCAGACACTATCGAAAGCTTTATTTATGTCCAAGAATAACGCCCCAGTCTTTTTTCTGTTCAACTTGGAGGCTTCAATATTGTTGGTTAAAATAGTGAGAGGGTGTGCTGTTGAGTGATGTGTTTTAAATCCAAACTGATAGCCTGGTATTGTGCTTCCTATAGATGTTTCCAATCGGTTTTTTAATATCTTTTCCAGGTTTTTGGCTAACACTGGCAACAGTGTGATTGGTCTGTAATTTTGAGGTTTTGTAGAATCTGTACCACTTTTGGGAATTGTTATAATTATTCCTGATTTCCATTGTTTTGGGATGTAGTGATATTTTAAGCAGTATTCGTATATACGGATGATGTACTTGTGTATTTGCTCGTCCAATTTTCTCAACGTTTTTTTGTTAAAAGGTCATGTCCCGGCTTGTACTTTTGCCTTGGTTGATGATATCATAATATTCATCTTCTTCAATGGGATGTTCTTCTTGTGGGGGTTCAGCTGCAAAGTATTGTTCAAACCATGTATTGACATTTTCAAAGTGGGTGTTGTCAAAGTTTGGGTCTTGAGCTTCTGTATATGAGGATTCAAAGTGATCACCAAAAACATTTGCTTTTTCTACGGGGGTTTCATATATTTCATTGTTAATTTCAATTGGCTTACTGTTGCACATTGATTTGTTTTTGTATTTTGACAGCTTTTAATTTCATGCCAATATGTTTGTCCTTTTTTCCTGTTTATGGCTTCACAAGTGTCCATCCATTTGCTTATTCGGAATTCTTCTATTAATTTTTGAGTATTCTTATTAAATTTGTTTAATTCTGCTTTGAGGTTTTCATTACCAGTAAGTTTATATTCTCGATACATTTTTCTCTTTCTCTTAATGAGGCTAATGATAAAGGGTGGTAATTCATGGGTATAGTATATCTGTTTTGTTTTTGGTGTGTTTTCCAACACAAGTTCAGCAAGTTTTTCATTGAAGTTGTTTATCAGTAGCTCTGTCAGTTCTTGTCTCTCTGTTGCTTCCAGGTAGTTCAGCATATCCTCATTAATCTTCTGTGTATTAGTTTTCCGGAAGTTGTATTTCATAGTTTCGTTTTCTTCCTCACCTGATTGGTTGAGATCAATTGTGATCACCAGTCCCAAATGGTCTGAACCTAAATCTGGAGTTTCTTTAACTTGGATAATGTTTGGTGTGAGATTCTCTGTGTGAACGATAACATCTGGTGTTGAGTCCTGATTATTAGGCATTATGAAGGTAGGAGCCGTTTCTACCTTTTTGAAATTAGAGTTTTGTAGAAAATTATTCAGTTGTCTTCTTTTATATCTGTTGTTCGCATTGAAATCTCCGATTATTATTGAGTAGCGGTGCAGACATGCCTGGGTGAAGACATTCTCTTCGAGTCTGGAGTTCGGATGAAAATACACCAAAAATATGTGAAGTTTGTCGTTCCGGAATGGTATAGTGAAATGAAGACATTCACTAAGCTGGTAGTTAATTGCTGGTGAGTTTGCTTTACCAATTTTCAAATGTGGTTTTGCTTGGACAAGTGAACCCCCTCTGGTTTTGTTATGCAACTGGTAACCATTCTTTTGTATGACAGACCAATTTCTGTATGTTGTATTACTGTCATTTTTGGTCTTCGCTTCTACAAACAGGGTGCAGTCGATATTGTTGTTTTCAATATAATGATTTATTATTTGTTTTTTTCTGGGGTAGCTATTTATGTTACAGTAGATGAACTTAGCTTGCATTGGACTGAACATACTGGACATTATTTTCGCTGTTGATTGGTTCGGTAGGGGATGGTTCATCTGAGTCAAGTTCAAAAATCAAAATGTACACACGACTCCCAGAAAAAACTGCTTGTGAGTCCACGTTAAAGTTATCAACAAACTTTCGTCTCAGTTTATGAAGGAGTTCAATTCTGTTAATGTTTGTTGGATTGTTCAATTCTTCAATATATGTGTTTATTATCATGTCATGTATTGTGACTGGGTTGTGTATTCTTGATTTCTTCTTGTCTGGCTCAATTTCATGGGATTTTTTGTTAAGAGACTTTATTCTGACATTCGGTATTCCCTCAATTGGCGCCGTGGGTCTCTTTGGGCATTTGAATGACCACGCTTGGTGTTCCTCGGAACCACATCCTGCACATTTTGGTGGTAGGTTTGATGTACATTTATTAAGATGATGTGCTCCAAGGCATTTGGAACATTTCGGGGGAGTGTTGCATGATTCAGTAGGATGGGAATAAAGTAGGCATTTGCCGCATGGCATAGGAGTTGGAGGTGGAGGTTTGCCGAGGTATACTGGGTAGTGGCGGTATTTGAAGTAGAATCCATCTTTCAAGAGAGTTTCAGATGTGTTCTAAGAGCCAGTTATAATTCGGATAAGGGTTGTAGGTTGTTGAGTTGCTTGTGATGTGATTCTTCTGCAGAAACGGTGTTCTATATTTATTTTGGTCAGATGTTGACTGACCATATCGTCTGTAATTTCCAATTCAACTGAGGCTATGACAACTGAGAAGCTTGTAGTATGGGAGGAGATTGGAGGTTTGTTATTTGTGGTAGTTTCCTTAAAATTGGTAATCCTCTTCAGGGCCACCAATTTTTTTTAGAGTTTCAGTAATTGAATTTTTTTCTTGATTGGTCTTCAGGAGTATTCCAGTTTTGGTTTGCATAATCTCATCATCAACATCAGGAAATAGTTTTTCCCAGAGGTTGCAAAAACTTATCCTTGTACACCCTGTATCACTATACAAATGGAACAGGTGTTTGAATTTTTTGTGTTGTATTTCAAACATCTTTGGAGAGTAGTTTTTTGTTGTTTGGTTTTTGTTAGATGATTGTTTTTGTAAGGTATTAGTATAAGTGGTTTTTGTGGCTGATTGACTGGTAGTAGTACTGGAGCTGATGCCTAAAATTCCGTTGATTTCACTTCTAGAGAGGGTTTTGTTCTTTTTTGATTCATTTTCGGCCTTAGAGTTGGCTTTTCTTTTATGTCTGACGTTTTTCCATGTCCCATCGTCAGTAATTTCCATTTCTGAATATTCCCCATCACTTTCAGAAGCCATTTCCACTTTTGCACTAGTTCACGTACTATACAGAGAGCTCAGGAATCTATGTGTTTCCTCTACCACTGTTCACACGCGAAATGGTTTGTTTGTTCGAATATACGCATAAAAATTTAATCTGAAATCGTCCATATTTTAAGTGTATATTCGGGACCGCCTACTTAACCTGGTTTGAAATTCTATGGTGTGTCCTCACTTTGATAGCTGGCCGTATATATATATATATATATATATATATATATATATATATATATATATATATATATATATATATATTAGGGTGTGCCAAAAAACGACGATATTTTTTTTTTTTGCTCTCAGTCCAAAATATCTTAGAAGATGTCCCAACAAAGCTCCTGTTGAAAGCGGAGCTCAAAATTCCAATTCTAAGAGGTCCTCCATCGAACTTAAAGTTTTTCCGTTTAAATAACATGGGAAACATAATATTTTATTAGTTTTTTGTCCTGCAAACTGTGATGGAATTATTAAGAAAAAACGAATGAATGGACCTTGTTTATTATTAAATTTGGTACAAAAAATTCTATTGAGTCGAATTTCTATCTTCAATATTTGATTTGTTATATAGCTTTAAAATTTAAATTTCCGGTTTTTTGCATTTTGTAGCTAAACTGTAAGAGTTAGACAAATTTGTAGTACTTTTGATTTTTTTTTTAATCATCAATAACAACAAAGTTACAGGTCATGTATATTTATTTTTTCAAATTTTTGCTTTTACGAACTGAAATATCGATAATTAAACAAAAAATTTGGTGCAAATTTGTTAACACATCAAACTTGCAACAAAATTAGGTGAGTAAGTTGTTTCGTAGTATCAAACCATAATATTTACAGACTGAGTCAGTCATATTTTTATGATTTTTCAACTATTTTATGAAATATATTGATAAAGGACATAAAATATATGTCAAGGCCAAGATTATTTTCTATTTCTTTTCATTATATTTTGAATTAAAAAGGGAAACATTCTCAATTGAATATTGATAGAAAGATTTTATGAACATCCTGTTTATATTTTCAACAAATCAATTTTGGATTAATTGTTCAAACCGGCAACCTTGCGCAGTGCCTTGAAGTGGATGGCGGTTACCATAGCAACAATGTAAATTAAACAAAATATATAGAAATAACTTTTGCAAACAAGCAGCATTATTTAATGAAATAAATACTATTCAAACTAATAATAATAATAAAAATTATAATATACAGTCCATTTCGAACAATACATAACAATATCATTAAAATATCAAAAGCAAATACAATTCACAATATAATTGCAGTTATTTTTAGTTCAATAATTTTTAATATTAGCTTAAAATGTGAAAAAACTCTTATTTTTACACTTCAATTGATATTTTACTCACTATTTCAATATTCTGAAAATGATTTGTTCTGATTGAAAATTTTTAATAAAATTAAGCTTATTGGACTATTGAAGATTTGAATTTAATTTTTTTTGAGAACTTGCTTTCAGCGCCCTCTGTACATTTATCGATATCCGCGCCATTGATCACTTACCGCTTGATTGATTCAATTAGTAGATTCTATTGTCTTTTGATTTAATTGGTTCGGTTTTTAGGTTAGTCTTTAGGTAGTTATTGCCACAACAGCAACGCGTGTATCTTTTGATAGAAAAAAATAATGTCTGAAAAAATAAACCAACGGAACTACATGAATTTAGTTGGCTTTGAGTAAAAAAATTCAAATAGTTCAAAATTACCTGTGAAGCGCGATGTTTTATCTTTGTTTTTTTTTATATACGTCGAACAAAAAAGCTTGGAATTCGCGAGAGTTCCACATTTGTTCTTTGTGAAGTTGTTAAAGTATGGCATACATTTTTGCTCCGTGTAAACAATTTACATCACTCCATTGTGAGAATCGAAAAATTGTACAAAGACTGGCAAAAAACGCAAGTTCACAAAGCTAGAAAAAAATCTCCTGCACAAAAATTACTTGAGAAGAATTTCAGTTATTCTCTCGATTGCTTATTTGAAAGTGATCAATCGAACTTCAAAAAGTTTACTGTACAGATATAAGCTTATTATTATCGATGAACATCAGCGATTTCGCGAGCCAGCGGTCGTTATTTTTATTTGAACAGTTTCAACTGGAGCATGATTTTATGGACAAAGATCCAGAGATCTGGACTTTCGATCAAAATTATCAACAGTGCAAATTTGTCCTGTCAAACTTAAAAGTTGTTAATGATCTCGCTGAAAGAGGCGTTGCATTGATCCAGGAGTACAATGTTTGTTTGACACGAAGTGAGGAACAGAAGCAATATTTACTGCAAGTGGTCGAGGAGCATCGTAAAAGACTTCCTAACTTTAACAAAAATACACTTGTAACTGCTTACTATAAGAAATAAAAAGAAAATATTTTCATGCGTTTAAAACTATATAATTATCATTTGATTGGTTATTAAAAAAAAATTTCTAATTTCTACCCTTACTACTGAAGCAACTAAGTGATTCTCAGATTAATTTCTAATAGTTTGTAAGTAATTGATACGTTTTCATTCTGTAATTTCGATATTTATTTCGATAATGTTTTCATTTGTATCTTTTAACATTTATGCAAGGAATAATCGAAAAAAAAAATTTTAATTTTTTCCTTAAATAAAAAATTTACAAAGGTAAATTTTGCCGTAAATTGACTAAGGTTTTTATATTTTGATCATTTAATATCCTTTTATATATTTAAATAAAATTAAAATTCTGAATTTTATGGTTTGATACTACGAAACATCATACTCACCTAATTTTGTTGCAAGTTTGATGTGTTAACAAATTTGCACCAAATTTTTTGTTTAATTATCGATATTTCAGTTCGTAAAAGCAAAAATTTGAAAAAATAAATATACATGAGCCTGTAACTTTGTTGTTATTGATGATATAAAAAAATTGGAAATTTTCATTTTTGTCTAACTCTTACAGTTAGCTAAAAAATGCAAAACCGAAATTTAAATTTTAAAGCTATATAACAAATCAAATATTGAACATAGAAATTCGACTCGATAAAATTTTTTGTACCAAATTTAATAATAAACAAGGTCCATTCATTCGTTTTTCTTTAAAATAATTTCATCACAGTTTGCAGGACAAAAAACTAATAAAAAATCCTGTTTCCCATGTTATTTAAACGGAAAAACTTCAAGTTCGATGGAGGACCTCTTAGAATTGGAATTTTGTGCTCCGCTTTTAACAGGAGCTCTGTTGGGACATCTCCAAAGATATTTTGGACTGAGAGCAAAAAAAAAAATATCGTCGTCATATATTGATGATTTGTAGTTTATTGAACCTAGAGTATATTTTCGGCTTATCTGGGTCTTGTAATGCCTTTTCCCTAAAGTTATCATACCAGGGATCGATTTTATCAATATCATTCATAACTACTTCTTCATTCTCGGAAATTATGCGAGACAAAGCGTATGGGACAATATTACTACACCCTTTTCTATAAACAAGATCAAATGTATGTTGCCGAAGTCTAACCGCCTATCTCTGAAGTTTTCCAGAAGGATTCTTCAAATTATTCAACCAGTAAAGTGAAAAATGATCGGTTATTTATGACACTAAAACGTATTCCCTCAATATATGGACGAAATTTTTCAATATTGAAAATTACGTTTAGCAATTCTCTTTCAGTGGTGGAATGATTTATTTCCACACGAGATAAGGTTCTGCTTGCATAAGCAATTACACATTCTTCACCATAAATTTCCTGAGTCAGTACCCCACCTAAACCTTCACCTGAGGCGTCAAACTGGTTGGGATAAAATAGGAGCAGTTATGAGTAATTCCTTAATTTTCAGAAATGAATTTTCTGCAGCGTCGTTCCACTGTATTGCTTGAGATTTATTTTTTCCTTTGAGCAGATCATTGATAGGTAATTAAAGACTTAAAAAATATTTGATAAATATCCGATACCTACAAATACCTTAATTTCGGTGGCTGTTCGTGGACGTGAATGATTTCAATCAATCAAAATATGCTTTATTTTCAAGAATAATATCTTATTGACAAAGCGTGTATATATAAATGTAAATTAAGTTAATACCATTTGATAAATGTATAAAAATAGTCACTACCATATAAAATTGAATTGAATCAAAACAATCAGTCACATATTAAAATTTGCATGCATCTATGTATATATATAGAGTCATATACACTTTTTTTTTAAACATCAATAAAGTTTCATAAAAAACATTTAAAATCCAAAAATTCAAAAATATAAAAAGTTTTAAAACTCAAGAATTCAAAAATTTAAAATCCTCAAAACTCGAAAAATTCAAAATATTTAAAGTTTAAAAATATAACAAACAATAGCAGGTATATGATATCACAGTGTATAGTTTTGGTCTACTTATCCTTCTATTCTATCCACATAATATATTTATCATGCTGTCATTATCTGGGTCTGTTCTCAATGAGTTTGAACCCACAATGAATCCCAAACATTTCAATTGTCTTGGAAAATTCACATTTGCTTCACTTAATTTTTCTTTCACTTCTTTCAACAGTTGGATATGTTCCTGAAAGGTAGAACTTGTAATAATAATATCGTCAATATAAATATATTAGGCTCGTAACGGGGTCCAAAAATCGCATCAACAAGCCTCTGTTGCGACTGCGCAACATTACATAAACCAAACGGCATTGTGAAAACTGATATTGACCTCTGCCAATTATACTAAAAACGGTCTTTTTTTTTGAGGAATTATCTGAAGGAATTTGTCAGAAACTTTTTCTCAAATCTATAGGTGAAATATATTTCGCATTCCGTAATGAACTCAATATTCTTTCTATATTCGGTAAAAAGGATAGCTATCATACTTTGTTATTGAATTCAAAGGACGACCGTCGAAACAAAAACGATGCCCTCCATTAGATTTCTTAACTAATAAAACTGGTGAACACCAAGGTTCCACAACTCCTAACTTCAACATTTCATCTAACTCTTCGTTCAAAATCTTTGACATATATGGAGACATCACAAAAGGTCTTTTACAAAAAGGAGGTTCATCACCAGTATCTATCTAAAGAGAAATTTTATCGATAGAAATATATTAAAGGAAGCAATATCACTTTCCGCTTGCGCACGCCGTACTGTATTCAAATCGTTCAATGACTGTAAGTTAGCAATATTATGTTCTAGGTCCATCAACAACATACATTTTTGAAGAGAGAGAAAAATTATTTTGAACTTCCCAACTATTATTAGAAAAGTTTACCTTGATTTTGTATTGTCTCGCAAAATCACAACCAAAAATAAAGGAATGAGGCAAACTGGGAACAACTAAGCTTGAATTACTTGGTAAATTCCGTCAACCACAATTGGCAAAAATACTACACCCTCAACTACCTTTTGTGTCCCATTTGCAGTAGAAATAGTTTTCGAATGAGTATGGCTAATTTTGAGATAGAATTTTTCCAAAATATCCAACCCAGCTGAACGAACTAAAGAAGCAGTAGCTCCAGTATTGAGTAAAACAGTAATATCTTGGTCGAATAAACGGACTGATAATGGGTCTATTATCCAAAGGTTTTTCAATAAAAAGTGGAGAAATTTCATTTGAGGAATATTCTGATTTTTTATAAAATGTTGCTACGCTGGATAACCAATTATCCCAGTCATCTTTATTGAATTTACCTACATTAATTTTGTCCTTTGTTTTTGGGGTGGAGTCATGGCCACTTAACGCCATACCCCTCAGTCGTTTTTTAAAGAATAATTTGGACAATCGGGATATTCAACACCAGATTACCCACATTTGAAACAAATAATCTTTCTTTTAGTTCTACAATTCGAAAAAACATGGTTAGGCAACCCACAATTCCAGCAAGACACTGATTTACTAGTGGAAGCGACAGAATTTTCCTTGAACTATGTCTGTTAGTATCAACATTATGTTTTCTTTCGTTATGGTTCCCAACAGTGCGATTGAAATTTTTTCTATGTTTATTTTGGTTAAAATTATTCCATTTTCATTCTTGTGCCCCTTTCGACAAATGAGCGACTTGTCTTACCATATTATTTCTGCCTTTGAGGTTATTAGCCTCTTCAAGTCTCCTACTTAGTTTTGATAGGTCAGAAACTGTTGTAGTTTCATGTAAGGCTAACTGACTAATGTAATTAGGTAAAATATTTTTCCTCAAATATTTAACTTTTAATGACTCTACTCGTTAACGTGACAATCTACCAAATAAAGTTTCAACATGAGCGATAAAAATAGCAACAGACTCATTTCTTTTCTGTTTTCTTTCTTTAATCTGTTTTCAAGTATCTTCATCGATAAAAGTACTTGAAAAAATCTCGTTTGAGTAACATAAGTGATTTCCAGACAGTGACTCCTGATTTAACACTACAATACCAAACGAAAGCATCTCCTACAAAAAATTCTATCGCAGATTTATAAAGGGTTTGGTCATTAAACTTACGTGACTGCGCTACTCTGTAACATGTTCCAAAAATGAATGGACAGTTTGAGATCGCCATTGAATTTGACCCCTTTAGAAATTGGAATGAAATTGTTTGAACAGTTTGCAACGGGTGCCGGAACATTAATCACTGGTGGCTGTACTTTTCTGGGATATCTTACAATTTCACAAGTCTTTGTGACCTGATTTGTTGAAAATATGAACAGGATGTTCATAGAATCAGATGTGGTATAATCTGCGACTGGAAAATAAACTTCAGTCACTATCTTCCATCGTCAAGATAACCTCTTGAGGGGTATTCATGTTGAAAAGGGAAACATTCTCAATTGGATATTGATAAAAATATTTTTCTGTGAATTGAAAAATCCACGATAAAAATGAAGTTATTTTTTGTGAATGTCTAACAGAAAACACTACTTCCCCGGCTATTCTTGATTTTTGATTCGATGAAACTGCACCCGGAGAGATGTGCACTAAGTGAGCATGTCTAAAAGGAAGGACATTGTATGGATTATAACTCAGTAAAAATGTTATCCAACGAAAGAAACACTACCAAGAGACTCTTTTTGGAGATGGTTCACATTTCACAGGCAGAAAATCCTCTAAATAAAAAAACAGATTTAAATCATTTGAGTGAGATTTACTCTTATTTAATTTTTGTAGACAATCCTAATGTGAGGGAGAATCAGCAGATTACCCCCATGAATGCTAATAACATAGTTTGATCATTTCGATGCACATCATCCTATATTCACACATCTAAATTCTCAATAGTCAATGAACTTGGTCTATATATGGAAATATTCCATGCCGTTGTAAATTTCACTTGGTAATACTAATTCCAGTGGTCTATATCTGTTGTGTCAGTCTATTTGAGAATTCATCCATTCACATGTCTAGTTGACAACCCTTTCAAAGTAAAACACGATTCATAATTCTCAACATAAGAATACATTGTTAACGTATGTAATGTGGATTGTAGTTGATTCCTGTGAGTTGTATACACAGTTTTGTTCATATAACTTTATATATGATTTTAACATCATCGCCGCATAACCTCACTTACACTGTAAGTTATGAATGTCTTGTTTTTCTCTATTATATATTCCTATGTGTCTTCCTATTTTGTAGCATCCCTGATGATGATAATAAATATTATCGAAAGCTTGGAATCCGTGTAAAAGAGTACACTTATTGGCCTGCTGCATAACCCAAATACCAATCACTTAATTCGTATTCAGTCAGCAAATAAAACTACAAATTCTATATATATATATATATATATATATATATATATATATATTGTTTTTCTTGGGTTTTAGGTTCGTAGGTCTGACTCATAAATTAATTACAACTTTGTTTTGGTATAACATGTGTAATTTAGTTTCTACGTTTCGACGGGTGGATCCTCGTCTTCATCAGGATTTAAAACATTACAACTCTACAAGGTAGAAACAATGAGTAAGTAAAATCGTAAAAATTGAAAACAAATAATAATTACAATTATTAAACATGTTAATGCCGTACCTTCAAAAATAGGATTCGTTTGGACCTTTTTGGTTTGTTATGGTTTTTCGTTTTATATCCATAATAAGGTAGTGGTTGAGTTGTTTACTTTACGATGTGCTGATATTAATTAGTTGCGCATGTGTAAGGTGGAAATGATTTATGGAGAGATAGTGTTGGGGACATCTGTGGGAAGTGTTTTGAATTGCATATTTTATTTGGTTAGGGAGCTATGTTGTTTTCGAGGGATTGTGTGCTCGGCTTGGATAGGTGGCATTACTGTTTTCATATTAGATTGTAATAGATACCGTTCAAGTCGGCGAAATTACTGAGTCTGCTTAAGTTGGCTACATATGGGAAACTTTTTTATTATTAATTTTACGAAAAAAGTTATTCTTCATAAAAAGTTCTGCATGGTCAGAAAGCCAAGATGCAACCATCATATACCAAATTCTATCAATCTTATACGAGGTATGTCAAAAAATATGAATTTGACTCAAGAGTGAAGTAACTTTATATTTCACAATATCGAAAATTGTTATTTTGAAAAGCTGTTCGGAAGTAAAAACTATGTTTTAATATGCAATTACATCCTTCTAATTGAAAAAATTCTTTTTTTACAAATTTTTCTCAAATTATCAATACCGAACATTTATCATTTTTATTTATTACAAACATGTTAACCTTTCCGTTCCGTTTAGAAATTAATAGCAAATTTTCACAAAACAAAATTATTAAAAATCTAATGAACATTGAACAGTTGATAACCTTTTAATTAGTTAATGTCTGTCTTGTAACATTTCAGTGATGCATTTAAATTAATAATACCATAATAATTCATTTTGTAGTAATAATTTAACGAACATTATTAGCTCCCTCAATTCACTAACGCCTCAACATATCCGCCTTCTCTTTCAATACAGGTAATTGTTCTATCACGAAAGTTTTTCAATACCCTTCTAACCATAGAAAGTGTAATACTCTGAACGCATTCTGTAATGACTCTTTCCAAATGAGCAACATCTGTAAATGGCCTTTGAAGATACACCTTTTCATTCAGGTAAAAAATTTGGATTAGTATCACTCCACCAACGGCAGTTTTGGCTAGATACTGTTCCATTTGATGTAAATGTTGATTCATCCGAAAAAAGATTGTCTTGCCATAAATGGGTTATCTTCTAACATTCCTTGGTTATTATAACAGAATTCAAATCGTCTATCATGATCTCCTGGTCTTAACTTATGAATAAATTAGGGCTTGCATGGATGAAACTTGTTCTTTTTTTAAATTTTTGAAACCGTATCTTTGTTAATTGGTTTCGTGCACGTTTGACAGATGGTTGACATTGGAGGTAAAACAACCTTACTTTTCCGATTTGTTTATGTTGGAGAATTGAACATTTTTACGTATTTAAAAAAGAATTCAGTAGTTGGATTACATGTGTAATTGTTTAATTCGTAGATGATCATGCCTTCATATTGTTCTGCTGTGAAATGCAATAAAAATGTATCAAAAGACGGCCGAATACGATTTTTCAGGTAAATTGTACATGTTTGTATTTTTGACCCTGTTATCAGAATTCCATCTGCTGTTGTAAGAAATAGAAAACATTGTGAAATCTCCCAGAGAAGGCAAGCAGCCTGGATACATGCCATCAAACGCTAAGACTGGTCTGATAAGTTAACGAAATATGGTAGAGTTTGTTCCAGACATTTCACTCTGGTAAAGGAAATATGTTGAATCTATTTAATTTATATATAATATATTTCAGTGAGTCATGAAGAGATAGCCACGATAAAAATAATATTTAATTTGGCACATTTTAATAAACACGACTTCCTAATATTGTAGGAGAGCCAGCTTCCTTGAGGGAAGAAACCCATCCCGATTGGGTACCATCCATTAATATGGAATATGAAATCAATCATGGCAATAGCCATGTATGTGATAGATATAAAAGATTACAGGTATTTCATATGGATAAATTGGATATGGTGGTCTACTGAGGATTTGCTAACCCAAGGATGGAATTTTTCTTTGCATTTTTTTAAGGATGGATTTTTGAACGAAGTTCCTTTACGCAGCTTGTGGTAGGTGTGGACTGGTAGAAATCGTCACGTAAGGAAAAAGCGTTATGCCCCCTCATTAGGGTATGTTGTACCAATTTATTCAATAAGCTGGGTGCCGAATAAGTCCAAAGAAGGAATTTATTTGATGAATTATATTTTCACATTCTAACTTGAAATTCATTGTAGAATATTTGGCTTGCCTTTTTTATGAAATAAATAATTCAACCATTATAAATGTTTTATTTTCAATAATTATTCATGTAATCAACATGATTTTCATCACAAGAACTAGTATATATATACATACACAGCCATCGTACACAACACGCCATCGATATTCAATAATTATATTATACAACAATAAAGAAATCATATTTCCTAAGTACAATGATCACCAAGATTATTTGGTAAACTATAAAATAAAAAAACATTAAACCAAAAAGGAAAAAAAAAATACTGAATATGCCCCTGGCCAGGGTGAAACATCTATAACACTAATTTAAGTTTGATTTCAAAAAAAGAATCCCAATCCCAAGAACTTCCTACCAAAAATATATATGTATATAGATAGGATTGTCGGAAGAGGACAAATAACAAACTTTCTAATTATTGGCCAGCTTTTCATTTATTTACGTATAAACTTCATCAGGGACTAAAAGGACAACTAGTTGTAAGGATGTAAGAGAAAGGAATTTTAAAACAGTTGAAATAAGGGCAAGTTAATTAGTCATCAGTATACAAAATATGGGAAAAAAAATTATTTCCCCATAAAGTTGTTTAAAACAGAAATTTAACAGAATTTTTAAACAATGATACCGCAACTAGAATCTCATGTGAAAAACAATACTAACATATTTGAATGTGAACGTATATATAAAAACACAAGTTTCCAAAAATGGTTTCACGTGATACGAAAGGACACATTCGCAACAGGGTCTTACGATGAGGAAACAACACTACATGCCGTAAAAACAATTGTCAACTGGGTGTGATGAGACTCTGCAGGGCTCAGCTGGCTTATTAGTTGGTGGCATCCAAAATGCTTTTCTACCTATCGATGTAACTTCCTCCTGTTTTCGCATTATAAGTTATCAGTATTTTTATAGGTATGATGGTTCACCTTTCCATTGACTAAGATCTGAGAATTTATCTGCTTAACATATATTCTTTTCCCCTATCCACAAGTTGCTAGATTGTAGTTTTTATATGCTTTCATTTCAGTCATTGTGAAAGCACTCTTCGTTTCCACTAAATAATTTACTATATCAGGATACATTATTTTTGGAAAAAGTGAAATATCTGTTGATAATTCTTCAGTTTTCAGAAGATAGGGATCAATGCCCAATACTGCAATTTTCTCTTTATACCGTTCTCGGTGAACATCATCTAAACTTGAATAATATTTTGTCAGGTCCATTGTCACAATATTTCACTCGAAACACAATAAAAACAGTAAAAATGTCGAATAAACGTTCTTTACAAAAGTAAACAAAGCCAAAATGTGAGGTTGTTTTACCTCCAATGTCAACCATCTGTCAAATCTGCACGAAACCAATAGGATTTTGCATCGAAGCTGCCTTTTCTCGCAAGGATATTTTAGGATGTTCAATTGCTGAAATCATCACTTCAATTTCCATGTCATCATTGGCAATCCGTTGTTGGCGTTTGTTGTTAAATTTATTTTTTACATCTTCAGAAGTCTTAAATTTTGTTAATAATTTCCTTACTGTGACATAGTAAAGATTTTTGTCTGGGTGTCGGTTATTAAAAATTTCTGCAGCTTACGATAAGTTTTATGATTCTCACCCACAATTAACACTATTTCAATTTGATCTTCAGTACTTAATGTTGCTGGCATTTCTACCAAATTTTATAATACTTTCTACCAAATTTCGCTAAATACAACTGATGTTTTGAATGTCACTGTCAAACATTTTACTGTATGACATTTCTTGTCAGAGCATCCTAGATTACATGTACAATAATTACAGTTAAATTTTCGTTGTTATTGTAGAGATGTTTCGAGAAATATACTATAAATCAATACAACTGCATATTTGAACGTGATTTTTAATTCCGAACAACTTTTCACAATAACAATTTTTGACATTGTGAAATATAAAGTTACTTTACTCTTGAGTAAAATTAATATTTTTTGACATACCTCGTATAAGATTGATAGAATTTGATATCTGATGGTTGCATCTTGGCTTCTAGACCATGCAGTACTTTTTATGAAGAATAACTTTTTTTCGTAAAATTAATAATAAAAAAGTTTCCCATATGTAGCCAACTTAAGCAGACTCACTGTATATATATATATATATATATATATATATATATGTATTTTAGTCATTTTTGAAAGCAGAGATTTATTTTTGGTACAGACGTAGACCTTCATGGGCCGCACTTTTCGTAATACTCAGCCCGAGTGACGTGACAGCCTTAAACCCAGCCTACTGCGATCCCGCGAAAAGGACAAATTCTCGATATTTTGCTTCACGTTGGAGATACCGAAAAAAGTTATTTGAAAAAGTTGCTTAGAAATCGATTTTGACCCTACTTACCGAATTTCAACGCAAAATTCGATTTTTTATTTTTTTTGTAATTTTCATATTCGAATCCGATTTTCAATTAATGGTTCTGAATAAGAAGCTACAGAAATTATAAAATAGTCAAAATCAGTGAAATAAACGTATTGAAATAACTTAAATTGAAAATTATTATTTTATCAAATGTAAGTTAACCGAATTTAGTCTCCTTTACTAGCCTGTCTCCAATTTTGAGGAATTTTTCAATTTCCTATTGAATATGATTGGTTGCGAATAATACCATTTGCCTAATTTTGGATGGGAAATCGTCATTCTAAATGTTTAAAAGAAGTCTCATATTTTGTTTCAACAGTTTTCAATTTGGGCTAGAGTGTTATGGAAACAAATGAACGATTTATACCAAATGTCAGTTTGAAAGTAAATGCGTCAAAAACTGTAACAAAATGCCCATTGAACGTCTTAATTTACGAGGAAAAATTGAAATAATAATGTTATTTGGTGATGGTGCTCGAAGTAGCAGACAAGTTGCTCATGAATTCAACAGAAGACATCCGCAACGAAATCGTATTCGACATGGAACGGCAGCCTCCGTGAATAAACTTTTTACTCAAACCGGAAGTGTATTGAAGAATCGTCCAGCTATAGACCTTTTCATTTAACAGCGATAGCATTTGTTCTTTTTTTACGGAACCAACGACATGGAAGTAGGTATTCCAAATTTTTTAGGGTACATATTCAAAACTAAACTCGTGTGCAGAAAGAAGACATTGAATAAATTCAAATAAAATTTTCGTCTACCAGGAATCGTCTTTAAATTAAAGAGTTTCATCGTTCCGCCGTATGTAAGCCCCTTTGTTAGATTGAGGTTAGGTTATTAAACACAAAGAAAAATCCTAAATTCAAACCAAAGCATACATATGGATTGATATCGAAGAACATGTATTTTTCAGAATTAACCTGTTAATATCAGGTTATTCTCCAGATCTACCTGTTAATTTCATGATGATATGATTACAACACAAAACGAAGCAAAGAAAAGAAGCCTGAACGTCCTCAAAGAATCGGAGTTCAACCTATTTTTGTTGATTAATACAATGACGAATGTCACTGGGTCTGTTAAATGACTTGAAACTTTATGACCGTGTAGCCTAAATGTTTAGAAATACACATGTTTTTGTTTCATTTCAATCAAGCGAGTAGTGTTGAAGTTACGACAATTTTAGTTTCCGTTCTATTCAAATATTTCGGGTGAGCGCGCCATGCTCGCGTGACGTCATTTCACAACGCAACGTTCTCACCGTACACTCAATCATTGCTTTGCTATCGGATGTTCGGCCACAATAACGTTTTTAACAAGTTTTTATGTGAATCAGTGTTACAATAGTGTTATAAGTATAATATTAGATATGGATGACGGTTTTGAAAAAGGACAATCTGATAACTTGCCTGAAATAGACGGGTTAATGGTTGCCCACTATTTTTCAAATAACTCCGATTTCTTGGCCGCCGAGATGCGAGGAGTAAAAATGCAAAAGTAAGTATTACTTAATAACCTTTTACTTTTTATCATAAATCTTTTGATCCCTATAAGTACATATTTCTCATTACTAGTGTTTCATAAATGTATGTCATATTGATACTAGGAACATCTTACTTGACATTAAGTTCCTGAGAAAGAAGAATGCGTAGATATTTGTAACAGGGTGGGACTTATTAAAAACAATACTGTGTTATTGTACCTACATAGTTTAATGACTTACATTTTGTATTTTTTTAATATGTAATGTAACAAAAAATTAACATAGTAAACCTAACCTGAACATTATGTACCAGCCTAGAGGTACAAAACTTTTTAAAATTTGAACCCATGAAATATTTTTTTCAAAAGTTTAGGATGCACGCGACTACACCTATTTAATATTATTAAGCTAAGATGAAAAACCTCTCATATTAATTTCCTCTTTAATGTGATCGTATTTTATGTATTTTAGGTAAATATAAAGTTACTCTACACATGCACTCTGAATACAGGGAAAAAACTTTTCTTACGTGTTTTTGCCTCCTGAACACGAATCCGGAAGAAAAATGCGGCGGTCTCTACCGTTCCCGAGTTAGAGAACTTTAAAAAAAATTAACCTCATTTTCAAGCACCGTTTTCTAGCACAAAAATCACTCAAAATGCCTCCTTCTTTTTAACAGCATAAACAATACACCCTAAATCACTTATTTTCGGCACAACTTTGCACAAAATATCGTCGTTTTTATCGAAAAAATCTCCTTTTACACAGTTCAAATAAAAAATATACACTTTGACAGATGGAATTTAGTAACTTTGCCTTATTTTTCATGTTGGTAATAAATGAATCACCGCCCACAACAATTGCACACATAAAGAAGGGAAAACTATTGCTCCATTTGAATTCGAAAAGTTGGCGGGGATTATTTATCAAAAAAAATGAAAATCTTTCTTATTTGGAAAAGGTTTAAGGAATGATAAAACTTGAAAAAAGGAGGCATTTTGAGTGATTTTTGTGCGAGAAAACGGTGCTTGAGAATGGGGTATTTTTTTTTTTAAGTTTTCTAACTCGGGAACGGTATGAGACTGCCGAAATTTTCTTCCGGATTCGTGTTCAGGAGGCAAAAACACGTAGGTAAGAAAAGTTTTTTCCCTATATTCAGAGTGCATGTGTAGAGTAACTTTATATTTACCGTATTTTATTTTTTATATATTAGATCAACTTACGTTTATTTTATTTTAGATCGGCTAGAAGCAGCTTCGGCGACGACGCTATTGGATATGTAAAAGTTAAAAGAGATATTTGTACAGTGAAATGCCGAATCACTCCAGAACATCATGATTTGCATCCATTTCTTTCGACTTTTAGGTTCGAAAGCAACAATAAAAAACAACTTTTCGGGTGCATTAGTAGTTTTATTTAAACACTTTGGCACAATCCACGATTTTCTAGTTTCTGGATCGACATTTTTATCAATTTTCGACGCAAACTTCATACACACAGCTCGGAAGCAGAGCACGCATTGACCGACCGTTGTAAAGTGACGTCACAGCGGCCGATGACTCCGCGTTGTCGCACGCCTAGCTAAACAATTAAATATCTCAAAAACTATAAGACGTATAAAAAAAATATTTTTACGGTATTTTTTCATTTTTAATAGAGTGTATTGTAAGGTAAAAATAAAAAAATGGTGATATTCTTTATTATAACTACAACCAAAAAAACTGATTGTGTTTCTAGTCGGTTATTTACAATGAAATAGTGCTTAGCAAGTTATCCAGGGCATCTTGGTGGTAGTACTCTTCTAAAGCAGTGGTCTTGAACCCCCCCAAAATCTTCCCACAGATTCGAAAAATCTGATGATTTACGAAAATAAAATAAGTACCAACTGCTAACATTTGATCAATGGAATCAAAAACACTATAACCGAATACTACATAAATTTTAATATTTACTTAAATGGTATTGATGGAAATATTCAAGTTTTTCTAAAGTGAATATTTGAAGCAAAAACAATCTTCTGGAGACTTGAAAAAACATTTCATTGATTTCAGTAACTTTTTAACTCAGTATATTTTTATTACATGTATAATTGCTTTTTTGGTACTGGAAGATTATTTGGCAAAAACACAATAATTTCTAAAAAAGCAATAACAATCTGTATGTAATCTCATATACTGATACCAACAATAATGATTATGAATGTGCTTCTTCCTCAAGTGATGCACTTCTGGAACAACATTGTCTACCACCTTCAAATTATAACTGTATTGGCAGACTCATGGCACCATCCAGCAGAGGACCGGAGGGGAATATTTTCTAGACAGCATAATGCCTGATCTGAAAGAGCGCTCGCCTTTCTGCAGATACCTTGAACCTTTTTGGCTCAAGCATTTTTATAACAAAATCCGAATACACTGAATAAAACCTTTTCAATGTGAAGAACACGTCAGAATTTTATACCCATAATCTGGGGGTTTCTTCTTCCACTGCCACTGAGAGTATCAGCTATGGGTTTCGAAGTGAAGGCAGGAGCTCGCAGAAAATAAATAGTTCGAAAGTGCCCAGTTCTGTGCCTCCTACAACCGAAGTTTTTTTACAATGACCTCTTGTTTTTTTTAAGGGATGAGAGAGGTCTTGCCACTACCCCTGTGGTCAGCGGTCACAGTCCTCTCACAGACAGAAGTATGTTTGCAGAGGATTAGTGTTGGACGAGTGAAGTAAATGAGGATCATTAAGATCTGATGATGCCTCGATACTTAACTCCCTGGAGGCTTAACAGAAAGGACATTTTCAGGATGAGTGTTTCTTACAGTGTTCAAATGTTTGTTTCTGGCTATATGACCAAATACCCAGCATTTCACTTAGCATTTTGGCTAACCTTGCCAGAAGTCCGGCTATTTCTGAAAGCTCATTTTTTACTTTAAGCTCTAAAAAAATTGGCTAGGAGGAAGTGTCAGAAAGGTGGAGGACGGCTTAGCCCTTCTAAATATATATCCCGACTTTCTGAAAGGAATATACTTCTTTTTAGTTTGTGATCGAGGTTTCTGTTAACTCTCCATTTTATAAAAAAATATTTCCAATTGCATAACTTGTTTTATTAGTAAAGTTGTCATTGGAACTGTACTTGAGCCAAGTTGATCCCCCAACATCTTGGGCTGCGACCGCGCCTGCCTGACGGTTCATAAAACTTGAAAAACACTGATTTTTATTTTCTGGTAATACCTTAATTTAAAATATATACTTTTTTCAATTTTTATTTGGCCATTCCCAAACTCAGTTTTTTTTTCAATAATATTTTTGGTGTTTTATGCATCATCTTAAGTTATTAGTCACAAGAAGTTAAGAATAGTTTTCAATGAGAATATGTCGAAAGGTAAAAGTTGGTCAAATTTTCTTATGACTTGAATCTCACATGTTTTGGGGCATGAGTAGCTCTTCAGGTTGACTGTCATTCGATATCTGAAGCAACATCGATCGTGATTGGTACTTTGAGGAGTACACTTGCTTCAAAAGCTCGAACAATGTGGTGAATATATTGTAAATGCCTAGTCGTCTTTCGGAGGGGATGTTGAGTCATTGGACTAGAATCAATGGATATTGGGCTCGTTAAAGAATCCTACTCTGGTTGGAATCCCAGACGGTTCAGAAAAATTTCCGTTTTTAGGATGTGCTCACCAGAGTGAGTGATAAGCTTTCTTTGCAGAAATTGGCTGACAAATATAGCAGAAAAGAAAAAAATCTGTGAAATTATAATTTAACTTCCGGGAATTTACAACTCTTGCATGTTTGCAGGAGTAGTGTATTTACACCATTTTTATGGGAACGTCTAGTTAATTAAATAAAAACATAACTGAGCTCGTAGTAGGTTTATTGGATATGTTGGATCTCACCACAGATCTTTCAGATGACAATTACTTACCTTTTGCTTAGTTCATTAGAAGAGAAAATAAAATAGATTAAGATAATTCCTAAATGAATCTAAAAATACTGTTTTTGTTTCATATTGCAATTTTTACAAGAATACCATTTCAATTTTATTTAAAATTATGCATTATCAGTTTTTTCCAATAAATAAATGTTTATTGATATGTTGTTTCATTGATTCAGCTAAATACTTCTTTTAATACTCTGAATCATAAAAAAATAAGGAAATAACTATACAAAATAATTAGAACATCCAATTTATATCAATATTTTGATTATTTTAATGAATATATTTATATTGTAAGTTGAACAAGTCTTTTCATTACATATTTTTATTTATTTATTAGAAACGGGTAACCCCTTTTTACAATTACAATTAAAGTATTATTCATCATACCTTAAACTAACATACTTATTACTATAACTTAAAACTATGATTTCACATATACAGAATATATATATATATATATATATATATATATATATATATATATATATATATATATATATATTTACTTTTATATCAATTATCACAGGTTTTGGAAGGTAAATAATTCAGATGGAATATCATAAATATTATCACATTATTTATCACAGTGCGTTACAGTATTTCAGTTTACTTTTTAAAGATGACAGTGAAAGAGAAAATACCAAGATCTACTTTGTTGCCGTTAGTTAACATATGTGATAGTGACGAGTGCATGCCATAATTACATCTGTGATTACTTGGTTTGAATAAATAAGTATTTCTGAGAGGTACATGGAGATAAATAAGACCAAGCAAGTCGGGACAATCAATCTCAGCATTCAAAAGTTTGTGTAACAAACAGATATCCTGTCTAAAATACCATCAAATTGAGCTCCGGATATTATGAAACTATTATTTGATTCAATTCTAATCTTGTAAGATGTAATATAAATGTGTTATGATAATTATTTTTGTAAATTATTGAAAACATTGTGTGGTTGCTATCAGGTATGCAGAACTGATCACCCTGAAATGTTCTTTCGATAAAAAAATCCCATATGAGGAGCAAATATAAATAAATATTATGTATTTGACACATTGAAATTAAAGAATGTCAGCTATTGCCAATGGTTCAGATATCAAACAGGATTCGAACCATTGCAAATAATACAAAATAAAATGAAAAAAATGCATATTCAGATACCAGTACCTTGAATAATTTGTATAAACTAAACGACTTACTCAATTAATATATATATATATATATATATATATATATATATATATAATACGAAGTGTGTCTGTGACAAATACATGAACAGAAAGATTGTGGCATATCAGACAAGTTATTAAATTAATGAAAAAAAATCATCCTCAAGCGGGATTTGAACCCTTTTGCCCTCTGGATCAGACACTCTAACCAACTGAGCTATCAGGACATAGGTGCCTCCGCATATTTGTGAATTGCTTTTTCATTACTTTAATTTAATAACCTGTCTGATATGCCACAATAGTTCTGTTCATATATATATATATATATATATATATATATATATATATATATATATATATATATATATATATATGTCTCTAAATTTGTTCTTGATTCATTCTAAAAATTGGGCAAAGCTTACAACTTAATTTTTAAAAATAATTCATACACATTCAAGTCATGTTTAATTGTTATATATTATATTTTATGCCTATTATGAACATTTCTACTGTTTCTTGGGATTAATCAAACCATTATTATTGTATTGACTCAAAAACTGCAGAAGGTTATAGAACGACACTCTGCTGCTGTCTACATTTAAAATTATATTCATAAAACATATATATAATACAAAAGAACATAACACACCTGGGTTTCTAAAAAAAATACTGTTGTTCTGTGTTAGTAGTTGTAAATTCATACACAATGAAAATATTTTTCAATTATCAATTTTTGCACCAAGAGAATGTTGCAGCATTCTATATAGGTTCGTTACGCCCTATCCTATATCTTTAAAGTTACAATACAAAACTTCAGAAAATATACATCATATCACAGAAGTTCTTTCAAGTCATTCAACAAAAAAGACTAACAAACCATACTTAACAATACTAAATAAAAAATGCAAATGCAAATTCGACAAAAATAATTCAACAATGGAAATCATTTAACCCACGATGATACAAAGAGGTTTGTTAGAAATTCAAATTCCCAGAAACCACGTTGATGAAATAGTTAATCTTCTGGTCAATGTTACTTTGTAGTTGTCAATTTATTTATCTACCATACATAAATCAATTATTGTTAAACCCACAGGTTGAACTATCAATGGCCATTTGATGTATTTAAGTTCATGTCATTAAAGATATTTTGTCCTAAATATCAGTTATAATTGAAGACAAATGAATAACTTATTGACATAAACTTCCAATGATCATTGTTTCTGTTCTCCTATGCTCATGGCGGAGGAAAAACAATACAGCAAAAATAAAGTAATGTAACTGAAAAACCCAGCCAGATTTTTTGTGCACAGATACTAGGCTTGTTTTGGTTCGCAGTAGGGATGGTCCTAGAACCGTTCGAAGTAGTTACACAGTCGTTTATTGAAAACGAACCCGGTCTTTTTAATGAATAAATTTGATTTGAAAACAATATCTCAAACAACAGATAAGAGAACACAAAAAAGATACACCACCTGCCAACAAAAAAAAACAAATTTGGTTCCGAAAATACCAGCCCAATCTCAAAAAAAGACTATTACGAGAAATGATTGAAATCAAGAAAGATAAATTCAACATCAACAAAAGAACAGATATTGACAAACTTCACTAGTCATTTTAAATTCTTAACTCTAACTAATGTATTTGATATTCCTCGAAATTATTGTAATATTTTTTTATCTGAGTGTATGTTACAAATCTTTTAATCCTTTTCCACGATTATCGTTAAATACAATAACCGAAATGTTGGGTTGAATTAAAATATCTCCGGCTCTTATTCTGACCCTCCTTTCACGAATACTTGAACTTGATATTTGAAAAGTGTCTTATGAACTGTATTCCAAACATTTTCTATGATTGTACAAGGAAAATATACCGTATAGAAAATATGAGTGAGTTTTGTTGAAATTGTGTATATATGCTCTATATATAGAAGATACATTTTTCCAGTAGTCTGAAATTTCAAGTTATCAATGACTGCATAAAAGTCAACATACAATAACTGTAGCATGCACATATACTCATATCATCAAGTTAAAAACAGCTCATGTGTAAATTTGACAAACATTGATTGGATCAGGGACCCCAAAAACTTCATTTTAGTGAAAGAATGTATTTTTGACTATGTTCTGTTAGGTTTAAAAATGTTTTTTTCAGATATTGGCTCCAGAAATATTATCTGTGTGCCTCTAGTGACTCAACTGAAAGTTGCATGGAAACCACTCAGGATTGATTATGATCATGATCTGTCATGATGGATCACAATCGATCTGGACTGACTACGTCTGATCTGTCAGCTACTGAATCAGAGGTCGTCCCCAGGTATCTTCAAAATTAGCCCTTAGAGGGAGAATCTTCCCAGCACAATACAAATATCCCCAGAATAACTAACTTAACTTTTAGAATACCTTTTCCTAGCAGGCTCCACAGATTCCTTTGGCAGAATGGCACCAAATTGTGGCAAATCGAATGTACTACAAAAAATAAAATTATTACTATCTCTATAATAAGTAACAAGTTATACAGCATGATATTCATGTGAATAGTATCTCTCTCTGCATAGAAAATTCCCTATATTTATAAAGGATATATATATATATATATATATATATATATATATATATATATAAAGAAAGTAATATCGAGGGGACTGTTAAAAACAAAATGAAAAGAATTTAGTGGACATAGCCCTCAGAGAAAAAGAGTTAACCGTAGACACGTGTTTCGGGCTCTCGGCCCTCATCAGTACGGTGGAGAAGTGCGAGGATGAACAACACTTGGTAGAAAACGACAAATCAACGGAGTCAACAAACAGAAGCCAGCCGCTCATTTGTGGTTTCGGTCAGCAGACCCTGACTTCCAGGGCAACAACCAACGTTCTGCAGGAAGCTTTTTTTTCTTATACTGGCTTTATTTCAATACTTAGAACTCTCAAAATGTGTAGGACTCTATTTAATTCGGCGAAAAATCGTTCAAGTGAATAAAATCCAGTGCAAGTTATTATTTTCATTGAATATTGTTGCATATGATAGTTTGTCAAAACAATTTCAAAGTTTCTTCGATTTGGATCTGTCGGTTAAGATACTCATGAGATGTTTTGTTGGTATCAAATTCGATATTTTGAACAGATACAAAGCATAATATAAAAAATAGAATTTTTGGTTAAATACACTTTGCAGTAACTTATTGGTTTTTACGTGTTACGTTGTCATCATGGGAATAAAATATGTATAAGCGACAGAAACAAATCGTAACCGACAAGATTTTCAGTCATTACGACCATCTGTCAGTAGCATATTGTCGTTAACTTGCACTTACAATAATGATTTCAAGCTCTTATGTCCAAATGAGCATAAATAATATGTTGAATCACGTGTAGATTATCATAAGTAACAATTTGGTTGAAAAATCCAATTTTCAACAAGTTTGTTGCTTACAATGCTTTGTCAAAAACCCATCGATATGTTATATTGACAGTTTCTCATTGATATAAATAAAATACTACCTACTGAACCAAATGAAAATAAACTCACATTTTTGGAGGTGTTCTAACTGGAGGCTTTCGATGAATGATGAGCACCAAACTTCAAATATCTTTTACCACCAGGTTTCGTAATAAAGTCTTCGTCGGTGAAATGATCTGAGCAAATAAATTTCCCAATGGTATCTACACCCTCCAACTCCAGAAAAGATGACCACTGAGTTCTCCTAGGTTCTACAGGAAATCTATTACATTGATATCAGGTTAATGAATTGCATAGGTATTCACTTTTCCAAATATAATGAAGTGGTTTCAAAATTTCACAATAAATATACAGAAACCAATTTTTCCTACTTTGAAATGATTGTGTATATTATTATTACAGCTTAGTGCTGTGTTATAATTCCATTAAAATTAATATTCGTCAACATGTCGTTGATTATAGGAATCTTGCACAATTGATGGGATGAACTCGATTTGAAACATATAGGTAGGTAACCATCATTAAAAAGGCCAAGAAAATAGTTAATGATATTTACAGAATTATTTTTAAACAAATTAAGAGAGAGTAGATTATTTTATGGAGCTCCCTCCAGCTATCGTTTCCCAATCACTCTGAAAATCAGACGACTCAAACACTTCTAGATTACTACTTGCATCATAACCTTAAAAAGACGAGAAAGAATGAATGGCAATTGAATTTGAATGAAACTTTAGAGAGTTTAACTTGATTAATGGACACACAGTTTATCAAAATTGTAATGAAAATCAACATCAAAACTCACCGGCGGAAAGATCTCGGGTGGTTCTCGATGGATTTCTTTTCACAGGATATGCACTTTCGAACCATGATTATTATAAACACAACCACAAAAACCGTTATTGAACTGAACTGGGAGGTTAATCAACAGAACGGGAAGTAAAAAAAGTAGTTCAAAGTTCAAATCGACACTTGAAAAATTCCTAAAGTCATTACCGACCCAAACGAACGACACTGGATGTTCCAAAAAATTTATGACAAGTGACATTTATTCTCATTATTTGATTCGTCGAAAAATGTTTGAATCCCCTCCAGAAAAAAAACAAGTGAACATTGGTTCCGCATGCGCACAGCTAAAATGCTTAAATGAAAAGGTCTATTGACAATCCCCTAGCAGCGATGATTGGTAAAACTGTTGCAGCTAAGTATGATAAAATTATTAATTGTGGTGAAAAATCTCAAAAAAGCGAATGACCAACTCAAAACTGACATAGATGATTTGAATCAACTGTCAAGAAACAATAACTTGAGGTTTTTCGGAATCCAGGAAAGTGAAAACGAAAATGTTGACGAGGTTATTTTAATGATTCTCAATCAAAACATGAAACTAAAAAACGTTAGTCCCGCTGACATAAAAAGGTGCCATCGAGTGCCTAATAAAAACATCGATGTCAATAAACCCAGGCCAGCAGCTGTTTTGGTGCTACTGAAAAGTTCCGTTCGAGATATTGTCATTAAAAAATATTTAAAGTCATCAGGAATATACGTACAAGAAGATCTCACAAAAACAAGGCTTTTCCTTCTGAAAGGTGCCATTGATAAATTTACTAAATCCAATGTGTTGTAACGAAGTTACTATTTCCCCGTTATATTTATCAGACAAAAGCTCCCTGTAAGGAATTAAACTCCGCTTGACAGTAATAATCGGTCTAGAAATGCCATTCGTGTTGGTGATTAATCCGTGGATTACATATATCCTAATAAACAGACTAAACGCCTTCCGGAAAAATAACGCCAGGCGTAGCTAAAATAGTACGCACGAGTATAACCTGCGCCGGCTATCCACTCTCGAGAAAACATTTTTATAAAACAAGCTGGGCTATGTTCAAACGCCGACGAGACATTTCAGTCCTCCGATAGAAGCCCGAGACAGCAGTCCAGTCGAGCCAAGAGCACACGCTACCGAGCTGACGTCACGATAGAAGCCACCCAGTACAGTTGAGTCGAGACAGAGACGCACGCACCGAGCTGACGTCACAGCACGAAGGATTTTACGAGCTGGGTAATTATTCTGTGAAAGTATACTTTGTATCGAAATCGACACAGTCCACAAAACGGCGCGCGCATATAAGTCGGTCGAGAGGTATTCGGAAAAGAGGGGGAAGCCGGCTGTAGTTCCGTTTCGACATATTTCTAAGAAGTAGTAGCTTGCCAAGCCCAGCAGAAGCAGTCACGCGTCCGACTAGTATCCAGAGTGTGAGCCAAAGACCGAAGCAGTTCACGACCGTCCCGGGCCTTGCCGAAGCAGTGAGATCGGAGTTTGGTAAATATGTTGTATCAGGTAAAAGACATCAGGAAATGTTTGTAAGTACCACAGATGCGATGTGCGCATGATCGTAAGAGGCACATATTCATTTCAATGCTGTGCTGGTAATTTCTGCATACGAGTCCGTACGATACCCCCCGCTGCAAGAGCTTTTGGTTGCTAAATTTACCCCGCTTGCTTGAAAACACCCTCCCCGCTTTCTCTGTATATAGTGCTTGCCATGTGTTTATTTGTTGTGATAACTTGAGGCCGCCGTCAGCCGCCCTTCCTGTATTTCTCTATTTTCAATATACCTGTTTATCCTGTTTTTAGTATTCTTTCATTTACTATCTTGAGTAGAATTTAAACATCTAGTGCGCAGTCGCCACCCAGGTCCGAAACCCAGTTAAAGGCAATTAAAGCCTGCTTTGCTGGCCCTGTTACAGTGTCACGACTATATTGACCCCTGGAGTGTCTTTCTTCACTGAGACTGCCCGGAGCAAAAGTGGCCTTTTCCACTATAAATCAAAAGGTGGCGCCCGAGGTAAGACCGAGAACAGTGATAAGCGCCAAAGTTTGATAATAGGGGGAGAAACCCCAATTTACAAATTGGCGCCCGAGCAGGGACCGTTTATATAGTATACCGAGACCTGTCATTTTTGACAGATGTCAACTTCGACTCAAAAGAGAGTCAATATGCCGAGTGACCCCTCGTTTAATAGGTTTCCGGGGGTGTAGAACCGAAAGTGCCGACTGTGAACCAAGTAAGACGTGCAAGCTGAAGAAGTTGAGTTTCGACTGTGAGACAAGTAAGACGTACGAGTTCCGAGTATTCACCTAAGATGCCGACAGGACTAGGAAGCCCCACCACCGTGCCAGTGACCACCACAGGGCCGGCCGCGTGCCCACTGCCTCTAAGTCCAGGTGCAGGAGGTGACCCCAACGACACCCGCGTCGGATGGGTGTATCAACTACGGAAAGAGGAGCTAGACACCGAGCTCGCTAGATTTCGCTTGGATCCAACCGGCACCGTCGACGAGAAGCGAAGGAGAATCATAAAGTTTCTCCGAGAAGGACGAGCAGCATCACCCGCACCGACCGTCACCAACCCGTTTCCGTTCCCCACGACGACCACAGGAGTTACCACGACAACCGCACCGCCGCCAGTATTACCCACAATCACAGTGACAAGCACTGGAAATCCAATCATGAGCAACGTGCCCACAGGGACCCTAGTGGTAGCACAGGTCGCCCCACTGCCGCCTACCACGAGTGTAGGGATGGCACCACTGAGAGTGAAGGACTGGAGAGTGACCTTTGATGAAACCAACGACCCCGCCGCCTTCCTCGAAAGATTGGAGGAGATTCGAGAATCTCAAGGCATCCCCGCAGACCGCCTCCTACAAGCTATGCCAGAGTTGCTGGAAGGAATGCCGGCCCTCTGGTTCAGAAACAACCGGGCATGCTGGCCGAGATGGGAAGACTTTTGCACCGCCTTTCAGGACTTCTTCTTCCCCGTCAACTACCGAATTGACTTGGAAGTGGCCATCAGCAGGAGGACACACAACCTGAGAGAGAGTATGACAGCCTACATCACGGACCTGCAGACCATGATTCGCCGCCATGGTGGAATTTCGCCTGATCAGGAGTTAAACTGGCTGTACCGCAACCTACACCCAGAGTTCCGACGTGAAATAAGAAGGACGGACTTCAACAATGTCCATGAATTCGCCAAAGCTGCCAGAGAGTACGAGCTTTTGCGAGCCGAGATTGAGCAAGCTCAGAGTACGACTCCAATGCCGCTTTTTGCACCCTACCAGACCCCATCAGCCCCACCAGTGGTCAGTAGGCAAGCCCAACTAGCCACACCGCCCCCTAGGAGCCCAGTAGTCCAGCCAGTTATGAGCCAAGGCAGCCCAGTCATCCGCCGCCCCATCGAAGGAAACCGAGAGTGTTGGCAATGCGGGCAGACAGGGCATTTTAGGAGCCAATGCCAATCAGCCCCAAGGATATTCTGCTCCCGATGCTAGCGAGACGGAGTATTGTCTCGTGATTGCCCATGCCCACGGCCGGAAAACCAAAACCACGACTTGAGGAACGTACAACACCGCCCCCATGACGCCATCATCGCTACCGCCGACCACCGACCACCGACCGCATCTTTCCGTCAAGATTCCCGGTGGCACCGCTGAAGCGCTGATTGATTCAGGTGCCGTAATCTCCTATGTCGGCGACAGGATAGCCAGGCAGTTGAATCTGTTAGGAGTACCGAAAACTCCAACTGCTACGAGTTCCGCCCGACTGGCCAATGGAGAAATAGTTACCGTCCCCACAACGTATCACGTGGAGATCCGAGTTGGAGAACACCGCTTCGAGGACTCTTTTGGACACCTGAGTGGACTGTCATCCGATATGGTCCTAGGAATGGACATATTGAGGAAAAGGCAGTTTGGACTCGACCTAGGAAGTGGCCAAATCTTGGTAAAGAACCAACCCATTGCAAGGGAAGCTCGGCCCGTACCATGCTTTCCAATTGGAGTTATTGAGCCAAGACCGACCCTGACACTTTCCAGAGAGGAAGAGGACCACTTGCAAGACTTCCTACAGGACGAGTTACGCCCATTCGAGGACATTCATGGGGTAACGCCGCTGGTAGAACATAGGATCCGTCTCCTAAATCCAGAGCCAATAAAGCAGCGATACCGACCCCAGAATCCCAGGATGCAGGAAGGATTCAATCCCAAAGCTGACAGAATGCCACAGGAGAATATCGTAGAACCCTCCGAGAGCCCGTGGAGCTCGCCAGTAGTCATCGTGCGAAATAAAATTGACAATCCGAGGTTCTGCAGCGACTTCCAGGAAGTCAATTCCGTCTCCATGAAGGATGCGTACCCGTGGCCGTTCACCAACACCTTCTGGACCGACCAAGCCGCCCCTCGAAGACAAGGACAAGCAGCCGCCGCCCCAGCAGCTCCGGAACCCCCTCTGACTGTATACCTACCCGTCAATAGGGATCTGTGCCGGCGCTGTGGTCAACCAGGGCACACACGCAGAGTGTGCCAACGAAAACGGCCCCTCCTATTTTGCTCCCGATGTGGCTTGAAGGATGTCCTCTCGCGGGAATGCCACTGTTCCGACCCAGCCGCCCAGAGGAGACCAGCCCAGAGGAGACCAGCCCCGAGGAGACCAGCCCAAGAAAGACGACGCCCCGTGCCCCGATGTCAACGGTATCCTGACCCGCATGTCCCCGATGCGGATGTTCAGCACCCATTGATGCCGTAGACAGACCCGTAGGATCAGGATGCGGACGCCAGCATCCAATCCAGGAAGATTTTTTTTACTTTATTATTGTGGTATGACTATTTTTTCTAATTTTTTTTTTGACTGGTAATGTTTTCTTGTTGTACAATGAGTCTGACCAGTTTTCTTTTTCTCGCTCCCCGGCAACCAGGCAAGAGTTTTGTTTTTTATTTGGAATTGTTTGAGGTCCACATTTAAGTTTATTTGTTTTATTCCGTATTTTATGCATCAGGTGGACCTACCCCGAATAAAGGGTTCGACTATTAGGGGGGGTAGGCACCTGGCGGGCTATTCTGTTATATTCCGAATGGACCTGTTTTTTTTTTATTTTTGTTAGAACATAAGGTTGCTAGCCGTCTAAAGTTTTGAGAATGTTCACAGCAAAACGAGTTAGTTATCAGGTCCCTCTGACCGTAAAAACGCATGTTAGAAAAAAAAAAAAGTTTTTTTTCCCCGAAGTAGGAAGGGTGTGTAACGAAGTTACTATTTCCCCGCTATATTTATCAGACAAAAGCTCCCTGTAAGGAATTAAACTCCGCTTGACAGTAATAATCGGTCTAGAAATGCCATTCGTGTTCGTGATGAATCCGTGGATTACATATATCCTAATAAACAGACTAAACGCCTTCCGGAAAAATAACGCCAGGCGTAGCTAAAATAGCACGCACGAGTATAACCTGCGCCGGCTATCCACTCTCGAGAAAACATTTTTATAAAACAAGCTGGGCTATGTTCAAACGCCGACGAGACATTTCAGTCCTCCGATAGAAGCCCGAGACAGCAGTCCAGTCGAGCCAAGAGCACACGCTACCGAGCTGACGTCACGATAGAAGCCATCCAGTACAGTTGAGTCGAGACAGAGACGCACGCACCGAGCTGACGTCACAGCACGAAGGATTTTACGAGCCTGGTAATTATTCTGTGAAAGTATACTTTGTATCGAAATCGACACAGTCCACAAAACGGCGCGCGCATATAAGTCGGTCGAGAGGTATTCGGAAAAGAGGGGGAAGCCGGCTGTAGTTCCGTTTCGACATATTTCTAAGAAGTAGTAGCTTGCCAAGCCCAGCAGAAGCAGTCACGCGTCCGACTAGTATCCAGAGTGTGAGCCAAAGACCGAAGCAGTCCACGACCGTCCCGGGCCTTGCCGAAGCAGTGAGATCGGAGTTTGGTAAATATGTTGTATCAGGTAAAAGACATCAGGAAATGTTTGTAAGTACCACAGATGCGATGTGCGCATGATCGTAAGAGGCACATATTCATTTCAATGCTGTGCTGGTAATTTCTGCATACGAGTCCGTACGATATCCCCGCCGCAAGAGCTTTTGGTTGCTAAATTTACACCGCTTGCTTGAAAACACCCTCCCCGCTTTCTCTGTATATAGTGCTTGCCATGTGTTTATTTGTTGTGATAACTTGAGGCCGCCGTCAGCCGCCCTTCCTGTATTTCTTTATTTTCAATATACCTGTTTATCCTGTTTTTAGTATTCTTTCATTTACTATCTTGAGTAGAATTTAAACATCTAGTGCGCAGTCGCCACCCAGGTCCGAAACCCAGTTAAAGGCAATTAAAGCCTGCTTTGCTGGCCCTGTTACAGTGTCACGACTATATTGACCCCTGGAGTGTCTTTCTTCACTGAGACTGCCCGGAGCAAAAGTGGCCTTTTCCACTATAAATCAAAAGGTGGCGCCCGAGGTAAGACCGAGAACAGTGATAAGCGCCAAAGTTTGATAATAGGGGGAGAAACCCCAATTTACAGTGTAGTGTCGTTATGGAAACATTTTTGTGAAAAACAATAACTTGGTGCATAAAATAACTAATGAAAAAGCACTTAATGGAATGAGTTGAATCACTGGATTGATTTTGATTATTTTGTTTCTGTTCCTCATTGGACTGTAACTTTTTTTTTATCATCGAGTTCAATTAATTTTTGTTTATCTTCTCTTTTTCGTGCCTTTTACTAGCAATTGGAAATTATCACATTGATCAATCTTTTCTTCAATTAACAGGTTGTCTCAAATTATCTATGATTTTTACATGCCGCTAAATATACATTATGTTTGATTATTAGTAATGTTCAACTGTCAGCAGGATTTTTTTTTTTTAACAAGCGATCTAAATTTTATGAATCTATTATTGTTTGCTAGTACTTTGAGACTATCACTATTATTGATTATTTTTATAAGCTGCTAAATACAGTAAATTTGATTATTCTTCATGTTCAAATGTCGATTTTTTTTTAATTTTTTTTCTTTTTTTCCCTTTTCTATTATGTACTTAAATTTTACTTTCCTCGCAATGGTATACTAATAATCTTGGTTAGAATTTTTTTTTCTATAATATCTAATTTTTTTTTTTTAATGATTTAAATTGATTTTTTATTTAATTTAATTATATAATTACTGATTAAAACTTGGATCAATTTGTTCTGTTTTATAATATCTGCATATAATATTCTTTGTTATTGAATTTGTATTTTTTTGCGTTTTGACTTAATATTTGGGTTTTTTTTTGTTTGTTAATTTTTCATGGTGCTCTCCACTACAAAAGTTTTATAACCAAGTGTCAGTGAACTTGAGGAGAAGCAGATATATATGAGTATATATAACTCTTCTTTTTTTTTGCCCAGTATTATTTTCTCTCGATAAGTTCCCCACCGATTGTTTTCCGCGACAGAAGCCTCTCACTCTCTATTTTCCTTTTTTAGACTATCATTCGGTTCTTTTTCTCATTGTCTCTTTTTTCCCTTATTTTCCTCTTTTCTTTCTTTACTTTCCCTCCTTCTCCCAGATGCTGCTGAATGTTTCTCATATGAATGTAAGATCTCTCATCCCACATTTTCCTGAATTTCAAAAACCAGATTGTTAACGCGGACTGCGATATTGTTGGAGTTACAGAAACTTGGCTCAGCGATGGAATTTCTAGCAACATGGTAGCTTTAAACGGATATACGTTTGTTCGTCAGGATAGACCTACCAGAGGCGGCGGCGTGGCTATATATGTAAAAAATATTTTAAAATATGACACTTTATTCTCTGAATGTGATGATATTATGGAACACATATGGATTAAAGTTTCGCTTGGCAAATATGTAATCGCGATAGGGAATGTTTACAGACAACCTAGTGGCAACAATTTAAAGTTTTTGGATCATTTTGGTAATATCCTCGAAAATATTTTTTCTAATTTCGATTATATTATTTGTACTGGTGACTTCAATGCTAGACACAGACGCCAACATCACTATACGTTTCAATGATATTCTGGACACATTTGGCTGCAAACAATTGATCAAAGTACCAACACGTGGTCCCTCGTTACTGGACTTGTTTATAACAAATTTTGATGCTGAGCAATGTGAGGAAATGGTCGGAGGAGACATGATAACTGATTACTCATCGATTAACTGCAAAATAAACTTGGAATCTATTGCCCCCCAGTCAAATAAAACTCTAACATATAGATCTTTTTGTGATATTGAGCATGAACATTTTCAAAACGACCTTCAGTCACAGCCATGGCATTTTATCTATGATACGGATGATATCGACGAAAAAATTTCTTTTTTGAATTATAATATACTCACAGTACTTGACAAATATGCACCATGAGACTAATGTCACAAAAAAAAACAAGTTATTATTCACCTTGGATAACTGATAACATTAAAATTATGCAGAAATATAGAGATAAGGCCCTGCAAAAATTCAGAAGAACTCAGCTACCTAAACATTGGTCATATTACAAACAATTAAGGAACTTTACCACTAGTGCCATTAAATCTGAAAAGAAGGCATTTCTGAACTTTAAATTGCAAAATTGCAGCTCGAGAGATAAATGGTTAGAACTAAAAAAACTTAACATATCCATAAAAAAACATGTTGAAATTCCTGCACATCTAAATTCCGTCGAGGAACTAAATAACTTTTTTACAAACGTTACAACGGACCTACCAGTCGACAATAACCTACTTAATTTTTATAAAAACAATAGAATGAACGATATTAGCGACGAATTCAGATTTCAGCTAGTAAATGAAGAAACTATAATTGATATCATTAATGATATTGGTAGTAAAGCATTTGGAAATGATGGACTCAATATTATCATTATCCGGTTATGCTATCCCCTAATCGTTCCCATCATTGTCCACATTATGAATGAGTGTTTGTTGAAGGGATATTTTCCAACAGACTGGAAATTTGCTAAAGTAATTCCACTGCCTAAAATTAGTTCACCTAAAGAGTATAGTGATCTGAGGCAGATTAGTATCATACCTGTTCTCTCTGAAGTTTTTGAGCGGGCAATCGAATCTCAGATTAGAGACTTCGTTAGTAAAAATAATATTTCACCAATCAAGCAATCTGGTTTCAGAAAGGACTATAGCTGTGCCACGGCACTTGCAGATGTCGTTGACGATTTATTGAAAACCTTTGATGAAGGCAAAATATCGGTGCTGATATTGTTGGACTTTTCGAAAGCCTTCGACATGTTGAATCATGATATTCTAGCAGCAATGTTTAAATACTTCCATTTCAGTGAAACAGTATGTTCTCTCCTCTCATCTTATCTGAATGGCCGTAAACAAATTGTACAAATCGGTACTAAAAAATCTACTTCCCAGAAAATTACAAGTGGATGAGTGCCTCAGGGTAGTATTCTTGGCCCATTATTCTTTACTCTGTATACATCACTCCTCCCTGATTCGCTTGAGTTTTGTAACTATCACCTTTATGCGGATGACACGCAGCTATACTTTTCTTTTCAGTATCCTGATGTATCCGAAGCAATTCAGAGCATTAACAGTGACCTGGAGGAATTATCCAATACTTCGAGACATCACTGTCTGAAAATAAACCCAAAAAAGTCAACAGCTCTTTTATTTTGTAATGACACTTTAGCACTTATAAAAAAAAAAAAAATAAAAAAAAATAAATTAGTTTTTTATAAATTGCAGGTACCTCAATTTCAATCGAAACACATTGGAAAAATTTAGGTCTAATCCTTGACACTAAATTAAGATTCAAAGAACATATATCTTCTAAACTCAGAATTGCATATGTCACACTGAAACTGATTTATTCTCAACGACAATTTCTCTCGTGTGAACTGAAAAAAATGTTATTTGATTCACTTGTATTATCACACTTCAATCACTGCGATGTAGTTTATGGCACCTGCTTAGACAGTGATGAATCTAGACGAATTCAGAAACTTCAAAATTCTTGTGTCCGACTGGTTCATGGAATAAGAAAATATCACCACATCTCCGGGAAGTTTAGGGAAATGAAATGGTTGAATATGTATAACCGTCAAACTTTACATTTTGCATGTTTAGCCCATAAAATCTATGTGACAAAAACACCCCCTACTTACATAACAAACTTACTTATAGAACAGATGTTCATAATTTGAATATCCGAAAAAAAAAAACATTCTTCGTGTGCCGAGGCATGAGAAAATTATTTTCAAGAGATCGTTCTCCTATGGCGTCGCGGTCTGTGTCAACAATTTGCATAGATTAGATCCTTCTTTATTATCATCCTCTACAAAATCATTCAAAGTTAAATACAGAAAATATCTTTTATCATCACAAAAATAATCTTACAAATGTATACAAGTTTCTTTCTTCCACCCCTCCTCACCTATTTTCTCTCACTCTCTACTTTCTCCCTCTCTTCTCTTTTTCTCTCTCTCTACTTCTCTCTTTTTCAAATATCATTTGCTACTCAAATTTGGTTACTCGATTTGTTCACTGGCACTGGTGGAAGAACAGGGGTGGATGCGTCCACAACTGAACCAGTTGTAGCCATTTATCCATATGTCAAAGATTGTAATAACTCTGTAACATTGATTTGTTGAAAATATAAACAGGATGTTCATAAAATCAGATGTGGAATCATCTGCGACTGAAAGATAAACTTTAGTCACTATCTTCCATCGTCAAGATAACCTCTTGTGGGGTATTCATGTTGAAATATCCCATGACAGGTTTTAATGTCAGAAAACACTAATTTCAAAGTGTTTCTCCAAAAGAAATGATTCTAACTTTTTCTATCTTTGCAAAGTGAGATTGCTTCTTGAAAATGTGTTTCCCATTTCTTCCGGTCTTCCTGATGAAGCGTGAAATAGATTTTCGTCGACAAAAATGTATTGAAGACCTAGTGAACGCGATGTCTCTCCTGCGTCAATGTTACGAATTATTTCTGGTGAGTACTCTCTTTTGGAAAACATTCTTCTTTGCCTCATTCATCTTTATGAGTTCTTAATTAAGACTGGAATAGAAAATCAAATAACTATCTGAATGAAAATGCAAATTTTCAATTTCAGATTTTTTCTTTTGAGCTAGGGCCTTTTCAGAATATCTATCAGATGTAGTACAATGTCCAGTGTGGCTTTAGCCGGATAAGTAGTTGTTTTCTGTTAGACATTCACAAAAAATAACTTCATTTTAATCGTGGATTTTTCAATTCACAGAAAAATCTTTCTCTCAATATTCAATTGAGAATGTTTCCCTTTTCAATCTGTAACATTATTGTATAATATGTGGATAATAAATTTATTATTATTATCTACGCCCACTCATACCAGAGCGAAGTGGCTGCCAGACAGCTCCAGATCCACCTGGATCGGTTGGTCATACCATATTTAGGGAACAAGATCAAGTTGAATCCCACTAAAACGGAGGTCGTTAACTTCACGAGGAAACGAACTAACGTGAAGATCCTCGGGAAGTTAAAGGTTAAGAACAACCAAGTGATAGAGGGGCCCTCCGTGAGATACCTGGGGGTGGAATTGGACAGTCGTATGTATTTGCACAAACACATTTCGCTAGTGTTACAGAGGGGAGCGGCGGCAATTAGCCGCACGTATCCCCTCATAGCACGTAACTCAAAACTATCGCAAGACAATAAATTGAGAATTTATAAACAAATCATCAGGCCGGCAATGACATACGCCTGTCCAATCTTTTGCAGTCTCCCTAAAACTCAGATATCGAGGCTAGAGAGGCTGCAAAATAAAGCACTTCGTATTGCTACAAATAGCAATAGATACATCAGATTGGATGCGCTGCGCGGGCTAGCAAAAATAGACACAATCGCGGACTTCATCTACAAAGTATCAGACAAATTTTACCGTTATCATCTCCCTAAGAGCCCGCTCACGGCAGAGATAACGAACATTAGATCGGACCAACCCAGAAAACATGCGGTTATTTTTTCAAAACTAGCGCTATACAACGAAGTATAAAGTAAGCAGGAATTTCTTAGAGCCCCAAGGGGCAAAACGTTAGATTACGGTAGGTAAATAGTCAATAATTCTCCAAAGCTGGTTTTTCGAAATTTTCCAGTGGCAGGTAACGTCTTAACCAAATAAAATTAGATACGATGAAATAAAAATGTAATTCTCGAATATCAAATGGGAAAAAGGACGATGCGTATTAACGGAAGTAGGAGGCGCCTAATAACAAATTTCCAAATTTTTAAATGACACGACTAATATGTCAAAGAGCTAAACTGCCAACACCAGCAGGGGCTGTCCCTTCGCCCCCTCGGGAGGGCAAGTGGGCAGCCGGACAGTCCCCATGCAAAAAGCCACAACTCCTTTCCCTCTTCCCATCCCTCTAGGAGGAGACCTAGAAAGAAGATGTTATTGTATTGTATAAATGTATATATTAGTTAGGTCCAATACGCAAACTGTAAAAATAAAGTATTTTTGATTGATTGATTGGTTACACGTTTTCTGGGCCTGGATGCCGTCATTCATCGCATTCATTTTTTCCCTTCGTTCATTTAGTCTGTTGTGAAAACAGATAATTGAAGTTTTAGCTTGGTACATGCTACTATTTACTCATTTGTTTTTTTTTTCAAATGTATCTTTTCCTTCACTCATTTAGTTTGCCAGGAGTAAAACAAGTAGAAGTTTTAGCTTTGTGAATGCTATAATTTACAAATATTTTGTTTGATTTGAATACTTTTCAACTCTTCCGCCAGTTAAGTATTCGGAACTGGAAATTAACTTTTTAAAAAAACACAAGTTTGAAAACTGAGCAAACATACAGCTTGGTGTCTCTATGTGAACTGATTTAATTTCATTATTCAAATACATCGGAAAGAAGCACACCTGCTTATCCTAAAAGTAACATTCAGCAGTTTATACATTCTGCGCTACAAATAAACAGATATGATTCATCTTAATAAGCATTATTGTTCCTATAACTCCTCCATCCCTAGAGAGAAAATCGTGGGGTGAGCACAGGATTTTGGATCATCGAGGTTTCTTGAGAGTTCAATGGTTCCTCTGATGATTTTTTAAAATATTTTTTAAAGTACACATAATACAAAGCATATAGTACAGATACAATAATTAATATATAGATTAATACAGTCCAAACACTTATTCTATGAGTAAGTACTGGAAAGTCTGAAATAGAGTCAACTTTTTGATTTTGTATTTCTAAAGCACTTTGAACATTTTTTATATCGTCTAAATTAATAGAATCAATTTTCAAAGGTTTCAACTTAATTTGAGGGTCAATATTCGGGTATTTTCCTATTTCTAAATTAGGAAGTTCAACAA